>PVJS01043539.1:0-17030 GCA_004027185.1 Glis glis | reverse complement strand
AAAAAAAAAAAAAAAAATGGCAAATGTGATCTCATGTTTGCTCCATCTATGTCATCCCAGTGAAATCCTTAGCACAGCTGAAGAATTGCTTGCAGCTGTAAGAGGGTTATAGAAGTGAATTCGTTTTCATAATATGGTGATAACTACATCATAAGATCACAGGTTGCCAATATGATCTAGTGCTTGTGAGAACACAAGTTCAATTCATGATACACCTTTCACTCTTTTCTATGTTGTCAGTTCCACTCTGTTATCTTGTATTTAAACATTTACTCCTACAAACTCTGTGTGTGGTAATCTCCTTTCATATTTTACTATTAAAGAAGATAACTTCATCATTTTTGCTTTCCAGCCCAATGTGCTAAATTCTTGATACACAAAAATGAATGAGAACCTCTGTCCTCAATATGTAGAGTCTAGTGAGGAAGAACATATATAAAGAAATATATTTCATTCATTTAAATATAGTAAAATTATAGGGAGGTATGATAGATGCCACAAGTCATTCAAAATATTCACAAAATGTTTGCTCAAACCAAAGTCCCCAAGTGAACTCTCACTGTGCCATTTATGTCCTACATGAATGAAATGGTTCAGCATCTGCAACAGAGAACATTTTGTATCACTAAGATCTTAGAAAATGTATTAGTTTGTCAAGTGCCTTGAAGTCTCAGGCTGAGAGGTACTAGGTACAAAACATTTTACTTCAGTTTGATGTTATGCTCTCGTAAATTATTTTTAATCATCTGGGAAATAAAACCTTGAGATTAATTTTCTGTAAGAAGTACAAACAACTTGATTTTACTTCCCTTAGTAGATATAATTTTACAATGTTTTAAAGCATTGTTAATTGATCTCAGCAGGCTCATGCTTCATCAATTTGACGGAATAATTATGCAATTCTGCAGTCATGGTATCCTTTATCCTTTCTTTCGATTTTTCATTCCAATTTTCAAGGTCAGATTTTCTTCCTGATAATTTGCTAAACATCTTGCCTTTCACAACTATCCGTGAACTTCAAACAAACTGAGAATTTATTTGGAGCCAAGGCTGTTTTACTATGTGTATTAGTATAAATTACTCTGCTTTCTTCAAATTATTTTATTCAATTTCTCCAAAGAAACCATGACAGAATCTTTGTTCTATAGGGATTCATATATATTTTGAGGATTTAAATTGTATTTTAAGCTCTTTAATATTTTAACTCATCTGTATTTTATTAACTACAATACATCAAAGATATCACTTGGTAATTAATGTGCCTAGCATGGTATTTGATCTATGATAACAATAAATAGATAAAAGAATGAATGAATCAGTGACACTTATAGGGAAGTACTGTGATTTGGGTTATGTAAGTCTTCCACCAAAACTTGAGATTACACCTACAATTTCATTTATAACTTAGAGTAATTCTGATTTACCCTTGACTAAACTACTATTTTTCATTATTTTTAAGTCATCAAAAATTATCTAACATAGTTAATTAGCATTTAATGAAGATTTGATACATATGATTCTGTCTCTAATGGATGACATAATCATAACAAATTTAGGCATCTCAAATAAAAATTGATTGTAATAATAATATATCTATAATTTATTAAACAGAATATTTTATATATTGAATGCTTACTTAGCATATAAATGACTTTCATAATTTTTCTGTATTCATATCAATAGCCTGATAAAGCTGATATTCTCATATCCAGATAATATGTACGCATCAGTTTAGCTACTCATATTAAAACATTAATTTTGATCATTCTACTGAATACAATTTTCCCATTAAGATTGAATTAATTTTAAACTAGTAAACTCATGTAGTATCAGCATTCTACATACTTATGAAAATCTCTATTCTCTATAACACAACTGGTTTTTAAAAATGTACCTTAGGTCTTCCCCAAGGAATTATTTTGCTGTATCAAAAATCTTTTACAGTTTAGAATGATTTATGTTGCCAAAATGCCTTCATAATATTTGCTAATGATTTCAATATCTATGAAAAGAGAGAATAAACAAAATACACATTTTTCCGATGAAAATATATCAATCTTGACTCAATCATTTGTTATGCATAGAGCAGTCAACTTGACACCAATGGTCTCTGACATGTTCAGAGACATCCTGAATGCAAAGCCTTCAGATTCATTTTTTCAGTGATCTCAATTAGCCAAACTGCCGACTCTCAGTTATTTCTGTTTTATCTACAAACATGACCTCATTGCACAGATTCTAAGAATAGAATTCACACACACACACACACACACACAAAGACAAAGAATGGATGTTCAATCAGAGTATAGTATTTTTTGTGGCATGTTATATAATTTTCAGTCAGTAACACATTCTTCTTAGCTATCCATCTTAAAATAGACATGGTTGAAAGAGGACAAAAAATAGAATCCATGAACAATGTCTATAGAATCGGGATATATTAAACATGAATGTAAAACATGTGAACTATCCTCATGAGTTATTCAGTTGACAAAGGATGATGGGTAGAAGTCCTTATTTATGAAGGTGATAAACTGGGGGAAGCAACAACAGAGATTTTCTGAAGATGAGGACCAGACGTGTGTTGGAATTATCTTCTTTCAGTTTCATTTTGAAGCAACCTAAATTTTTGTTAGTCTATGAGTTTAGAAATAATTCACACCCAAGGGCTGGGCGTGGTGGCGCACATTTGTAATCCCAGTACTTTGAGAGGCGGAGACTGGAGGATCCGGGTTCATGGCCAGCCTCAGCTCTCTCTCTCTCCCTCTCTCTCTCTCTCCCTCTCTCTCTCTCCCTGTCTCTCTCTCTACTTAGTGAGGCCCACCGCAACTTCGTGAGACCCGGTCTCAAAATAAAGTATAAAAAAGATAGGGCAGGGGGTGTAGCGCGGAGGTAGAACGCCCCTGTGTTCAAGCCCAAGTACCGCAAAAAAATAAAAATAAAAAAATAATTCAGACCAAGGAGATGATAGCTAATCTGTTAAGATTCCATCCAATGTTATTATTCATTCATTGCTTTACTTGATATCTCTTCCATTTCTCCTTTTGGTACTTTGTTTTGGGTAATATTTATTTGTTCATTTAAATCAAAGTCAAATCTGAGTATAACAACTATTTAAAGCTTTCTTCTCTTTCCTTTTATTTCCTCACCTAACTGCTTCCTGTGAAATTATTTGGAAACTACTTTTTTGTAGATATATAACTTTATGATAATTGAAGTCCTGACCTTAATTATTTTTAAAGGGTGGACGGGAAAGGAGTAGATTAAATATAAAGCCAAAAATGGTAATTTCATTAAAAGTATTTCCTTTGTTATTATTATATTCAAAGGATTGCATTCTTATTCATTTTATCAAAACTTATTAACCTTACCATCTATTACAGCAAGCATCTCATTTTTAATCAAGTGAATTTTCCAAAAAATTGAAGTAGTTCAAACTGAACTATTATTTAAGATTAAAAAATTGAGCATTTTTAAAAAATTGCTGAAAATTCACAGATAATAAATTTAAGTTTCACTGCAAAGTATATAAAACATATGTGTTGAAGAAATAGTATAGTAAATATTATAAGTAATTAACCTTGGTTACTGACTTTTCAAATATTATTCTTAAATAATATTTTATATATTTTAAATGTTAAGTAATATTTTAAATTCTAAATGATATTTTTCAAATATTAGTTTATGATGTATTCTTATGGAAATAATTGAGTATTTATAGAAATCATTGATATTCAGTAAATGTCACTCAAATTCTTCACTTTTGTAGACTGGAGAAAATGAAAATATGTGATTTCAAACTCAAAGTAAATATTTTACCTATAAAATATATACAACTTCTATGAATGACTTTATATTTCAAATTATTCAGTGATATTCTCTCTCACTAGCATTGGAAAGTTTATAAGCAAAGTTCATTAAAAACCCTCCCCAAATTAAGCACATTATGGATAAAGAAATAAAAATGTCATCTCTGAATACAATTCTTATACATAAGTATTCATTGTTCGTGTAAACTTCCAGCTACATATTATGAATCATTTTGAATTTTGATATTTTTACTTAATATTGGCATTGATATTTTTAATGTCACTGCAGTTTATAACTATTTGGTGTAGCATATTTCATGGAATTTACTAACTGAACAAATGGGATATATATCAATGCAAAATGGGAACATATTCTATTTTTGCATCATTCTGTCATTTATCATTTTTTTATTTTGTAAAAACAGTAGAGTTACCATACACTATTTATTTATTTATTCATTTATTCATTTATTTATTTATTTGTTTATTTATTTATTTATTTATTTTCTTTAGGGGTGCTGAGGATCGAATCCAGGGCTTGGACATGCTAAGCGTGCATTCTCCCATTGAGCTATACTCCACCTCTCCCATATACTCTTAGCTTACCTTAATATTAACCACTTAGGAAACCATAGTCCAATTGTCAAAACTAGAAAATTTACATTCATATAATAGTATTAAATAAACTATGGGTTGCACTCAAATTATTGTATTACTTTTTGCTGCATCAATAAAATAGCAATAATAAAAATTTTAGAATACCATATATGAAAAAATTAATCACAAACCTCATTATTCTGTTATGCTATTTTTATATATTTTTCTATTCCTTAATTTAAAATAAATTTGTTTTTTTCTAAATGAATATTATTTTATCTTATGTTTGTTTGTTTATTTATGTACTGGGGATTGAACCCAGGGACACTCTACCACTGATGTACACCACAACCCTTTTCTTTTTATTTTTGAAACAGGGTCTAGCTAAATTACCACATGCTGGCCTTGAACCTGTGATCTTCCTGTCTCAGCCACCCAAGTACTGGGATTACAAGGCATGCACCACTGTGACCAGCGAAATTTCATATGTTTGTATACTTTCTACTTTAAGCATCAACCAAATAAATTTTAAAACAGCAATAAGTTAAATAGTTGGGTCTGTCAGATATTTTGTATGTTGATCTGGTAAAAATGTCTCAACTGTATGCACTTACTGTAATTCTTATTATGCATTCAAGGCTAAATAAATAATAAAGCTGGAATTTTAGCACAATCTCTTTATTCTTTCTTTATTATTATTATTATCATTATTTGTACTGGGGATTTAACCCAGGAACATTCTACCTGAGCTCCACCCCTGGTCCTTTTTTTATTTTGAAACAGGGTATTACTAAATAGCTGAGGGTCTCCCTAAGTTGCTGACAATGACCTTGAATATGTGATCCTCCTGTCTCAGCCTCCTAAGTACTGGGATTACAGGCGTGCACAACCATACCCAGCACCCTATCTCTTCAAATAAAAAAAGAAAACATGTTCATTTTCTACTGCTCTATGTTTTCCTCATTTAAATAAAAAAGGTTTTTACTTAAAATGTATATTTCTTTCTGGATAAATGCTCATGGCTTAGGGTTAAGTAGAAGCATCAGTGTACTGGGGATGGTATTAATGAAAAGGGATCTACTTATTAATATATTAGCAAGTAACTTTCAAAAGCCACACAAGTGGTATTAACTTACGTTTTACTTACCTGTAAAATATGAGTAATACTGTTTCAAAGTTTGTTATGAAGACTGAACAATATAAATAAGATTTTCTAGCACAAATAATGACATGTAACTTCTATGCAATAAAATTTAGTTCCCTTTTCATACTTTATATTATGTATATTAAAATGAAGATATTTCCTTTACTATGATTCTTCAAATGAAAAAGATATTCATATGTATATATATAATTTTTATAAATGTATAAAATTAAATTATGTATTAAAATAACTCTAAATTCTCCTTTTCCTTCTCTCCTACAGAATTGCAGAGTAGCTCTTGTGGAAACCCAGGAGTTCCACCCAAAGGCGTATTATATGGTACAAGGTTCGATGTTGGGGACAAGATCCGCTACAGCTGTGTAACTGGATATATACTTGACGGCCACCCTCAACTCACCTGCATAGCCAATTCAGTTAATACAGCCTCATGGGATTTTCCTGTTCCCATCTGTAGAGGTAAAATTTATATAATTTTATAATGATTGAAAACTCATTTGATATAATGAAAACACCAAGTGCTGTGTGCATGTATGCCACTGTCAATATGATTTTCATTATGATGTGAGACTATAATGCACCAATAAAAGCACATTTAAAAAAAGAAGAAAACATAAGTCAAGAGATTTAAAAACTATGTTTGGTACTTGCTCCTATAGAATCTGAATCATATATATGCAGTATATATCATATACTGCATGACAAGTAGAGAAAAATACAAAATACTTGCTAAGAAAACATTTTTAAATGAGATAATGAAATGCATCTCTATACACATATTTATAGGTACAAAATATAACCATACATGTCTTCACATTTGTACTAGAAAACATATGGAGTTTATGATGCATAGAAATTTAATTAGGCTGTCAAAGGAATTATTTTCTTTCATTGAGAAATATTGACTGGATCTTTGAATCTTCTAAAGATTTTTAGGTAGACAACTTAGCATAAGTATTTGTGAGATAAATAGCACCATATATTTTATTGTTGATACTATAAATATTATTTGTATTATTGGGAAAGTATAATAATATACCAATGTGGACAAAGGTTCAATATACAGTACCTAGAAAATAGATCATGTTGAACATTGGCCAAGGACATAGAAAGATCTTGCCCATAGAAGTTCTGAAGATCAGCATTGTTTTTTCTTTGGGCTTTCCTTTCTACTGAGTTGTATTTAATTTATATTTGGATATATGTTTTTGTAACTCCTCTATGGATGGGATATGCAAATGTCCAACTGCACATCTAAAGTACTAGCTTCCTCTCAATTTTTTTTTTTATGATACTGGGGATTGAACCCAGTGTCATTCTACCTCTGAGCTATACCCCAACCCAATTTTATCTTTTGTTTATTTTGAAACAGGGTGTCACTAAGTTGTGGAGGGCTTCACTAAGTTGCTGAGACTGGCCACGAACCTGCGATCCTCCAGTCTCAGCCTCCCAAGTACTGGGATTACAAGCCTGCGCCTGCAAATGCATGCAGGTAGTAATCCATGGAAGTCAGTCACAACTAACTTCTTATCTCAGCTTTGTCCATTATTAGCATGTCAATTACCTTAGCAAACACACCAACAATTTGAGTCTCATTTATCTCATTTACTCAATGAGAAAAAAAAATCCGTTCTGTTCATCATAGGATGAAATAAAATAGCCTGCACCTGCCATTTAGTAAAAATTTTGCTATATATTTGCATTCTTTCAATGTTGGGCCCCTTTGCTGCTACTACTGTTGCTGCTATTATTACTGCTGCTGCTGTTGTTGTTGCTGCAATAACTCTGAGTACTGAGTTATTAGGATTCATTTATGTGAACACTAAAAATGTGCTAAGAAGTTTAGAAGCATTATCTGTTTGAAATTTCACAATAGGAAACTGAAGTCCAGATATTTAAAAATAACTGCTTAAGATTACTCAGCTAGTAAACATTAGAAACTATGACAGTCTGAGATTTTACTCTACTACTCTACTTGAACATTAAAAAGTTTTTCTGCCATAGTTTCATGAATGGTACTAAAAGACAGGAGACTCCTAGGTCAAAAATAAAGGGTAGTTTATTACTTAGAGCAATACCAAGAGCCAGAGTATCAGGACTTATGCCAGATATGATGAGCCCTGATTCTCACAGAATGATATGATGAGTCTGAGATACCTGCACACATAACTAAGTGATATCACAGCAGATAATAACCCTGTGTTCAGGAAGCTGAATCTTTTATAATGGGGAGGGGACACACCCACTTTTTTCCTAGGGGGAGGCCCTATCTCCATCTTGCAAGGCTATAAGCAAACTTATTTTTTGCTCTGGTGGAAGACAGTTTTTATAATCTCTTAGGCTAATTTCTATATAAATATCTTTGAAAAGACAGTCTGATTTGAAGAGAAGTACAACTGGAATCTCTGCTCACAAGACGGTCACAGACATGAGACACCAGAGAGAAATGTCTCCCAAGAATGAACCCAGTGTGGTAGAGAGGCCAGGTTTGAACCATTCTCTCTAGTTTCAAAGCCTTGGCTTGTTAACATTTTGACAATTCACAAAAAGACTTTCCATCTCTCAAAACTATTTTATTATAATGAACAGAAATGGAGTACTACCTGTAAATCAACCAAAAGACATATAGTCACTTCTTTAAAAGTCTTAACACTCCCTAACTCAGAAAGACATTAAAATACTTAAAACCAAATATTTTAAAAAGACTTAAGATACTTTAAAAACAAGAAGGATTCAAAGAGATTTCAATTAAGCATTCTCAACATTACCTAAAAATTAATCTCTATTATGGGGTTCTTTTTCTCCATCTCAATTTAGATAATAGCTTTTGGAATCAGAAAGACTTATTCTAAATACTGATTCTATCACTTATTGACTAGAGCCTTTGAAAAAAATTACATTGTTTGGAAATGACTTCCTTAGGTAGTGTGGGATGGGGAGATAGACAGAAATACAAAAATCAAAATACTGTTAAGGTTCAATGTACTAGTACACTAAGTTATTATTTAGTAGCTCTATCATTCCACTTTTCCTTAAAACCTCTTACCATATTCTCTCTCCTGAAAAAGGATATACAGTCAACAAAGACTAATTTGAAATGGATAATATGGAGCATCTTTCTGTCCAAGTCTAAGCCTAGAACCAACACTTTCTACTGTTTTGTTGCAATTGTCATTTTATTTCAGGGTTTAAACTCTGTTGCCAGACCTTGCACCCTACTTCTCTACCCCTCATTTCCCGGTCCCTGCAGGCTTATTTTCTTTGACTTTCACTGTAACCTCTGCGGTTTTTTCATCAAAAACGTGGCACCCTCTGTGTTTGGAAAGGCTGCCTGCTTAACTCCAGTCTGACAAGCTCACCTTTTCTTCTCAGCAATAATACTAATGAATGCATTTATCCATTCAAATGGACTTATTAAAGGCCCACTCTGTGAAAAGCAGTATTTCATGTGCTGAGGCTCAAAGGATTGATTAAGAAATTATTCCTGCATTTGAGAACCCATGGTCCAGTGGGGCAGGTTGTAATGTAATCAAGTAATTACAATAATGTGTGATAATTGCTTTACTGGCAGAATGTGTAGAGTACACCAGGCAGCTTGATAAGGAAGGCATTAACATCCCCCAGTCCAGTGAGTGGAAGTTCAGCTAGGGACAACACTTTAAGGGAAGATTTCACAGAATATTGCTAAAAATACGAACTATAGAGAGCAAGAGCATTTTGAATAAGGCAATAATTCATGTAGAAAGTACAAATTTTCCTTTCCAGCCTCAAAGGTAGTTCTCATGTGTTACTAATATTCACTGGCTAATGGTAGATTCTAAGTCATACTTCATAGAGCACATGATCTAATTTTCTAAGACGCAATTCATCTCCCACTAACCTTTTTTTTTATTAAAACTTAAAGAATAGAGACCTGGTGTATTTGCAGTGTGTGTCACTGTCATTCTGCTCAAAAGAAAAGACAAGAGACTATCAGTCCAAGCCTTCCTTTTACTGCTCTGTGCCACTTGATAGCATACTGATTCTTTAATTTATAACTTCGCAGGGGGCTGATAACTCTGTAATGATCTGCTTATTGCTTCCCCTGGAGTTTACACAGCATCTCTCCTTGGTGAAACCTTTGCTTTTAGAGAGTTCTTTGATGCTTTGTAACAGTGATAGTTTAATTAAGAAAAAAATGAACGCCACATCAACCTAGAGGGTATGGTACAAGGGTTTTTGTGTTTGTGCATAGGCACGATGAATTTTATCAACACCATCTGCCAGTATTTGTAACAGGCAACTAACTGTCTGCTACTGGGCTAAGCAATATCCTATAAACTGTGAAGCCTAATGTGTGTCCTCTAAATCTGGAATGAAAATACCTGGAGCACTTGACTTTTCTGTGCCCCCTCTCTTGGTAGACACTCCCATGACATTTATTCCCTCAGAGTCCTTCTCAACCCTGTGCTCCCCACATGCCCGACTAATTAAGAGCTGTTGGCAGAGACAGCAAACTGGATATGCTATCCCTAGATTATAGCTTCTAAAACCAGACTGATAAGCCGGGTGTGGTGGCACACGCTTGTCATCCCAGTACTTGGAGGCTGAGACCTGAGGATCTGGGTTTGCAGTCAACCTCAGTTACTTAGTGAGGCCCTCTGCAACTTAGTGAGACCCTGTTACAAAATAAAGAATAAAGAAAAATAGGGCTGGGGGTGGAGCTCAGAGGTAGAATGTCCCTGGGTTCAATCCCCAGTACCACAAAAAAAAAAACAAAAACATAGTGATAGTATGTATTCAGAATGGAATTTTTATGTACACACTCCAGGGCAAACTAAAAAAAAAAAAAAAGAAAAGCATATGTAAGAAAGAGACATAAATTACAGTGTTATATGTGAATCTAAACCTGAGTCTACAATTAAAAAAAAAAAATTTGGTGTAAGAATGAATGTAAGCCTGACATGGTGGTACATTTCTGTAACCCCAGCACTTAGGAGGTTGAGACAGGAGGATCACAGGTTTGAGGCCAGCACACTGTAACTTAGCCAGACTCTGTTTCAAAAGAAAAGAGAAAAAAAGAAGAGATGGTATGTAGTTCAGAGGTAGGATGCTCTTGGGTTAAACCCACAGTAACACACACACACACACACACATACACATACACACACACACACACACACACACACGAATGTAATAAGATTTTAATATTTAAGGAATCAATCACAGAAAATTTAAGGTTATATTAATAATTATTAATTTTAGATTAAGTAGAGAAACCTTTAAGGGTATTATATTTTTTGATGATTTGAATATTTTTATAGTCAAAAGTAAAGATTTAAGAACTAATATAAGTGTTCAGCACACTTAGCATGAATGGATGTTATACTCTAAAAGGTTGATGGATCTGTCCAGGCATGGTGGCACACTCTGTAATCCCAATATTTGGAAGGCTGAGACAGGAGGATCACAGGTTCAAGGACAGCTCAGCAATGTAGCAAGACTCTCAGCAACCTAGGGACACCCTGTTTCAAAATAAAAAATAAAAACGTCTTGGGGTGTAGCTCAGAGGTAGAAAGTCCCTGGGGGTTAAATCCCCAGTATCATATATATACCCAGTATATATATATCCCCAGTATAATATATATATTACTATATATATATTATATAACTTATATGTATATTATATATTACTATATATATCTCACTATATATATTTGATATATAGTGAGATTTTATGCACAAAATCAAAAGAGAGTCCAATTTTATTTACTGTAACATTACTTTTTTAACATTTTTGGTAGGTAAAATCTAGAGTTCTTATTTAAAAAAAGACTTGATAAAGAAAACCTTGTAAATCACTCTTTCTTTTCTTTTTCCTTAAATCTACTCCCAAAGAAGAGAATGTGTTATTGTAATTCCCTGAATCATGGAATAGCATTAGTGGTAACCTGTTTCATGCCAAAGAAAAATAGAATTCAAATGCACTGTTGAATATCAAAATGTCATGAGTCATGCATTAAGAATTCTTCTTGAGGACTGCAGTGTTGATGGTTTGATCTGTTTGATGTTCAAACATGTTATTTTAAATATTATCTCAGAAAATATTTTAGCTCAGACTTTTGAGTTTTACCACCTTACTTGTCATTATTATCTGGGGACATTCTACTTTTATTTCACATAAAAAGATCTAGTCTTTAATGTAAACAGTGACATTTGCTAGTAATGAGGAAAAAATTTTGTTTTGCTTCTGAATGAACTAGCATGTTAAACATGAATCATGTGATAAAAGGGTTATATTATCACCTGAAAGCCAGAAAGAAAAGTCCCAGTGATACTCGGACGTAACGAAAAAATTGACAAGTGTCCCAGATCAGTTACTTCCTCTTCATCATTACCTGGAAATGCAGGTAACTCACTCGATAACCAGGCCAATGCTTGCCCTCCCATGTTTCCTAATCTTATGTGAAAGTATATTTGTGTGGTAAAATGATGAAAATATCCTAATAAGATTGTATTAGGAGAATCTGGCATGATGGAGTAAAGGACTTGCCTTTAGGGCACAAGGTCTACAAGTTCATCAATTTTTCTGATTGTGTAGTTCTTTATGTCAGAAATTGAAAAATTTTTCTTGCCTCTGAATATATTGAAGGCTTAAGATATAGATAATAATTTTGTACTATTTGTGCAATGCTTAGTACATAGAAGCTGCTCAAAAATTGCTGTCTCCAAATACATAAAAAGTAAAGAATTTAAAAAATCATAAAGAAGTAATAGCTATGAATTATTGTATTATAGATGTGGTTAGCACAGGTAAATGTATCTATTGACAGTTGAACATTTGCTTGGAGCTTTGATGTAATTGAGAATGTTTTTCTAAAAATAAGAAAGGAACTCTGGAAAGAATAGACTATATACTAATAAAAGCCTTGCTCTGCTTCTTATCTCTGATACTGAGAAGATAAAGCACCTTCATCCAAATATTTAGTTTTTCAGACCACAGTTTTCTCATCTGAGTAACAGGGGTAGGCCTGTCTATTTTACAGTATTAAGATGGGGATTAATTCAATGTATGCAAAATGCCTAAGTCAAGTATTCACAAATAGTAATTATTACCTATTAATATCCTTGTTATGATCTAAATAGGATAAATATTCTATGATTTATTTCTAAAGATGTGTTTTTGAATGTGATAATAACACTGACACATGGGTTATATGAAATTTGATAGGATCAAAGAATGCTATATCCAGGTTCTAAGATCTTACATGCAGTAGAATTAATTTTCTCAGAGTTGTAATGATTAAGGGATACTTCAAGCCCAAGTTAGCCTACTAAATTAGGTTGGAATCAACAAGTAATATACATTATTGGTGAAAATGTTTCCCCCCAAAAAAGTAACATAGCATTTCTCAGTTATTCATTTTTGGAAGTTATATAATTTGAAGTATATATTGCATATATATATGCAATCCCACCATTTCATGCAAAAAGATGGAGTGATACACCTGTGTAAGCAATATGTGCTAGCCTTCCATCTGCTGCCTCCACTCCGAGGAGAAAGCCAGGCCTCCTATTCTTGCTGTATAATCACCCTGAGCTCCACTGCTACAGTAGTTTTCCACTTCTTAACATCCTACTCATGCATCATTTTCCCTGTTTTGTATTTGTGAGTTGTGTCTTCCTCCTTTCAGGAAGTCATTTACTTTCTTTTCCATAATGCGTATGAAAACTCAAACATTTCCGTTGGTTTACTTTCTTCTTACAAGTTTTTGTTTCTTCATTCTTGACTTTTAAGTCCATTTACTTTGACACTTAAGAGATAGATATTACATCTATATATATTTTAGTATTGTATTTTATAATAACGTATTATAATTTAGAGGGCTTTGTTCCTTAAAGGAGTAATTTCTACTTCTTTCTATTTCTGTGCAATTCCTAGAAAAATGGGAAGAACGCATATTTTTAAAATCAAAGACAAAAGTCAGTCTCTTTTGAGGCAACTACATCTTAATAAGTTTTTAGGCCAATTCTGTGTAACTTTGAGCTTTGTGCATATATGGAGGCTTTTGTTCATTTGAAGTTTGATTTGTTTATTTGTTTCAACAAATAAGAATTTAAAAGCAAATTTTATAAATGTGATATCCAGAATGATTAGGAAATGTTTGTCTGTTTGAAGAAGCTATAGAAAATGTTTAATAACATTTTTCCTAAAATAAAAATGGAATTTATAAACTTTAAACAATACTCATTTCTAACATAAATCTATGTTCTACAACAAGTAGAAAGAAAAAAATATATTATTTTGGTGTTCACAAAGTATTCATATGATTATATAGGTCCATGGCTTAAAGAAAAAATGATGGAGCAAGCTTAGCCAGAAATACATTGTGAGCTTTGGAATCCCCTGTAGTAAAATAGACTGTTCATTGTGTGATAAGGACCTTGAAATGCAATCAGCTAACTTCCTGCTAGGACATAAACTCAGCGAACCACAGCAATGGCCATCTGGTATTCTGTTGCTCCTTCATAAAGCCACCACTCCAAATGTAGGTGAAATAATTTAGGATAAATTAAAGAAGGAAGGAGAATGATAGACACCAGACATTGGATAATGCCGTGTGACACATATTAGTGGACTAACTCCACATGAAAAATCTCTTATGTTTTGTGTTAAGCATAAGTAATGTCAGTTAGAATGGCAATCATCAAGAATACAGACAATAATCCAGGTTATATGGTGCATACTTGTAATCCCAGTATTTGGGAGGCTGAGACAAGAGGATTGCAGGTTTGAAGATAGCTTCAGTAACTTTGTGAGACCCTGCTTCGAAATAAATAAGAGCTGGAGGTGTAGCTTGGAGGTAGAATACCCCTGGGTTCAATCCCTAGTACAAATAATAATAATTAATTATTAATTGTTATTAAGTATTATTAATTGTTAATTAATAATTATTATTATTTCTGGCCAGGATGTGGAAAAATAGAAACTTTTATACACTATTGGTGAGATTGTAAATGAATATAACCAGTATGAAGATCAGTGTGGAGGTTCCTACAAACACTAGGAATGGAAGCACCATATGATTAGCTATACCACTCCTTGATATCTTTTCAAAATAATGAAAGTCAGAATACTATAATGATACATGCATATCCATGTTTATAGCCTCACAAATCACAATAGTCAAATTATGGAACCAACCTAGGTTACCATCAGCAAATGAATGGATAGAAAAACTGTGGTAAATACACACAATGGAATTCTATCAGCCATAAAGAAGAACATTTGCAGGAAAATGGATGGTACCAGAGAATATTATGCTAAGTGAGATCAGCCAGTCTTAGAAAGTCAAGGGCCATATATTTTCTCTCATATGTGGAAGTCAGAAAACAGGAAACAAAAGTGACCTCAGATAAATGAGGAGAAAGACCAGACAATAGTGGAAAGAGATTGGGAGAGAGAGGTGGGGAGGAGAGAAAGGAAGCTTGACGGAGACAGTTCAAACAATGCTATGTTCATATGAAGGGATCGCTACCAATCTCACTAACATGCACAGGGAGGAGGAGTGGAGTGCGAACTGAAGGGAAACACAGCAAGTGCTGTGTGCACATATGTTTGTATCGCTTTGAACCTCGCTATGATGTGTCATTACAATGAAAGTATATTCTAAAAATAATTTTTATAGAGTTCATTTGGGAAGCACACTTTATACATATTTCACCTTGGAATCTTTCTCCCCAGTGCAGTTTTATAGGTTGGCTACTAATTTATAAAGTTACATAAAGGATGTATGTGATTTGAGACATTTGCTGATGAAAGATCTTCCATACAGTTAAGAATAGAGGACAAAATCTAAAAATCCTGAAAATTAGGTGACTTCAAAACTCTATTTTTTAGTCTATTAACTAAAGTGCTTGAAATCTAAAACCTTTCTATATTCACTTTCCTTAGATTTTTCCAATTCTAAATCTGATGTAAAAACCGTATTTTTTTTTTTTTACTATATAGTTATTTTGAATGTAAAACTGACTACGTAAATCTAGAAGGAGGTTTGGGGAAAAGTAATTTTTTTCAACATTTTTTGTTCTTGTTTTTATACACTAATTCCTTGTGTTTTTGACCCTGGCCATATTCTTATTTTCTGCATCATATATTTGTTAAAGTTATGTACTATTCAAACTAAGTTAAGATATTAAGGCCACTTAATATATAATAATATTAAATTTACAACTAACTTTAAAAATAAGTTGATGCAGTCTGAAGCATAATATGTATAGCAAATAACATAAATTAAGTGCAAATAAAGGAAACTATTAAGAGACAATAACAGGAGAGTAAGATGAAACCAAAAGCAGGGTTAACATAAAAATTCAAAAAGTTCTGAGTTCTTATATACTTGTTGAAATCAGTATTAAATTTGGCTTTCATTCAACAGTCTAAACAATTCGGGAAAACATGATTAATTCATAGTATCACAAAGCAACAAAAAACAATTGAAAAGTGTCTTTTGCAGCTTATCATAAAGAAAATCACAAGATAATTTAATGTTCTACATTCTCTACAATATCAGTCATATAAGCTTTGGGAAGGACCTTCCCAAGGGCTGCATCACATCTTTTTTAGTGATATAAAAATGAGGTCTTGATATTAAAAAAAACAAGAATTGTATTTATAGAATAAATATAATCAAAGCACACATGCCTAATGTCACTGGCCAAACAAGTGATGTACAACCCAACTGTCTAAATTTAGTTCTGACCCAATTTTTTTGCATGTTTAAAAATTTGAACCTCTTTATCTGGAATTTGGTCAGCAAATTAATCATCTAAAAACAAAAGCAAAAGCATAATGTTTCTGTATTAATATGCTCTTAATTTTCCTTTTTATCGTCCAGTGGATGATTAACTAATGTCAAAAATTAATTTTTATATTACCACATCTTATACAGAAAATTCAATATGATTACAGTTGATAAAGATTTTATGTTTAGCACTTATATGTAACTCCTTCTCATTTATAAATTCAAGATTATTTGCATATTAATATCCAGCCTTTGTGAAATTATTATGATTGCATTTCTTATAACTCTAAGATGGCTATTGCTGCTAAATATTTGTATATACTACAAAAGAAAAGAATCTAAAAATGAAGATGAGGTTACTATCAATGCAAGTGTGTATTTATAAAATCATCACATTACAAAGTACTATATACCTCAGTGGAAATATTGTGCATTTTATTGCTCTATCACTAATTTTTTTTTTTTTTTGCGGTACTGGGGATTGAACGCAGGGGCGTTCTACCTCCGCGCTACGCCCCCGGCCCTATTTTTTATGCTTCATTTTGAAACCGGGTCTCACGAAGTTGCGGAGGGCCTCACTAAGGAGAGAAAGAGAGAGAGAGAGACAGGGAGAGAGCAAGAGCTGAGGCTGGCCGCGAACCCGGATCCTCCGGTCTCCACCTCCCAAAGTACTGGGAT
>PVJS01043538.1:0-17030 GCA_004027185.1 Glis glis | reverse complement strand
CATCATCACCATCATCATCATCACCATCATCATCATCACCATCATCATCACCATCATCATCATCATCATCATCACCATCATCACCATCATCATCATCATCATCATCACCATCATCATCACCATAATCATCACCAAAAATGTCTGGCACACTTACTATGTGCCAGCTATTATGCTGGGCACAAGGAAAACCAAACATTATAAGACATGGTTGCCATTATGAGACAGCGACCAATCCTATGTAAACATAATTCCTAGAGAGTTGTGCAAATGAAATAACGCCCAAACATCCTAAACCTTTACCTTGTCCTGGACACACAGGTTGACCCGTACAATGATAAGAAGTGTTCATTTGATGATACACAGGATGGAGTGGAACCTCTGCTTGAGAAAAGTCAAGGGTGGCCTTATAAAGACACGGCCATCGTTATTAAAGGAAGAGCAAGAGTTTGCCAGACAGAGAAGCTGAGAGCAGAGAGGGGCAGAGACAGGGCGAAGAGGCACGGAGCAGACAGCTGGGTTAGAGGTGGGTGAAGAGTGGAGGGGCCAATGAAAGACCCTTTTGCCAAACTTGACCCTGAAGGTGGCCACTTACGTGTGACACAAGGGCGTAATACGAGTGTGTTTTATTTTGCAAGAAGCAGCATAGAGATTGCATGAAGAGCACATGAAGCTGAACAGGGAGCTGCAGTCTTCAAGTGGAGGTGACGAGGACCTGGATTGAGCTGATGCATGGGACCAGGGAGAGAGACGAGGCGAGGGACGCCCCCGATGTCGTGCAGGCAGGTGCCCTGGTAAGTGGTGTGACTATTTCTTGGTGCCGAGGGTCCCGCGGGAGAGGCTGAGCTAGGCAGATGCAAGGCCGAGTGGGCTTCCAATGAGGTGTGTGCACACTGGGCGCAGGTGTCGTGAGCAAAGGGGATGTGGGGCTGAAGAGGGCTCTGGAGGGTTGTCCCACGGCTCTTCAAGACAGAAGGGACTTGATCCAGTGTAGACCTTCAGCTCTTGGGCTCTGGAACATCCCACTGCTGCTCCGGGGTCCTCACCTTCCTATGTCTTTGTCACTAACAGACTTCAGAACATTACCCTGCTCAGGAAATAGATTCTGTTGGTGCTTTGGAGCTGGTGCTCACAACTGAAAACTTGCATAGAAATGTCAGGCCCAGCCAGGTGTGGTGGCGCACGCTTGTAATCCCAGTACTTGGGAGGCTGAGACCGGAGGATCTGGGTTCATGGCCAGCCTCAGCTACTTAGTGAGGCCCTGTTTCAAAATAAAAAAATAGGGCTGGGGGTATAGCTTGGAGATAGAATGCCCCTGGATTCAATCCCCAATACTGCAAAAAAAAAAGGAAGAAGAGAAAAGAAAAGAAATGTCAGGCCCAGACCAGTTGGAGTTGCTCTTAAACACTAACACAGGGTTGGGGGTGCTAACTCAGCACCCCATTGTCTCTGAACACAGAAGGGGTGCTCCCTGAGGGCTGCAGACTGTACTGAAAACTACCCAGGAGGTGGCCAAGTGATCCGGGTGAGCGGAGGCCAGGATGAGGGGCTCCGGCCCTTTTGTAAGTGTTAGGAAAATGGTTAATAAATAATGAACCATGTGATGAGGGGTGCTACTATGAATCCTGTTACATTCTATTTGATAAATGAACTTAGGGGAATGGCGGTCATCAGAAAGCCTCACAAAACACCTGCACCTTCCTTCACCAGACCAGAGAACTGCAAAGATGGGGCCTGATCTTCCAGAGACCGTAATCTAAGACACGTGAACTTCCAAGAGACCGCGTCTCAGAACCAAGAGCTGGGGACATGGAACATGGAAGTTGCCTCCCCACTGTGCTCACAAATGGAGGCTTGAGGACTTTAGGGTCACAGGGGGCCACACGGGCGGGGGGTGGCCCTGGTCTCCTGCATATGTTGCAGGGGTGCACCTGGACACGTGGGTTCGGCTTCTCCACCTCGTCTGAGTTCATATCACCTCCTTCACCCTTGAATCTTGCTGTGGTCTCTAGTGACTGTTACCAGGCTGTGGGGCCTGGAGGTAGGATGACAGGTGCCCAACTGAGTGAAGAAGGTTGACCATGTGCCCAGAAAGGAATGTATTTATTCATTTCCCTGCAGTTATTCATGTTTTTATACTCTGATTTTATGCCAAGAGCTATCCCGGGCAGCTTACATGAATACATACAATCGAGCAAGAGAAAAGAGGATAGAACATAAATAGATGAGAAGAATTAAATATAGAGGGTGATGGGACAGGCTAGGCGAGGCTGGATACCAAGGCAAAGCACTAAATGGCAGCCCTAAGAACCTCTGAGTTTTCCAGAGAAGAGACGACAATGTGACCTCTGAGCTTCTAGTGATGAAGAAGAAGAGGGAAGCCCCATTAGCAGGGGTGCAAAGAGCTCGCTGTGCACCTGGGTCCCAGGATCCCCAGGAGGCCCTGGGCTTTGTTTCTCGCTGAGCCTGTGTCACAAGCTGCAATATTTGGGAGAGAAGCTGCAAAATTAGGGTGGCTTGACTCTAAACAGACAAACAAATATTTATCTGCCCAAAATATCAAAAAACACTGGGATCAACTTTTTTCCCCCAAGCGATTGAAAAGTGTTTTATAAACAAATATGAGGGAAAGAGAGATCATTTAAATCAAGAAAGAGCATCTGTACATGAGATGTGGGGCAGAGAGGAGAGAGCCATGTGGGCATTCTCCCTGGATGCAGGTGTCTATCTTTGAATTCTAGGACACAGACACGGGCTCCAGCACTGCTTGTGAGCCAATGCAGGGAGGGCTGGGGTATCATCTCCCTGCCCTGACCAGCCCTCGGGCACTTGTGCCTAGGAGAAGCGGCCCCCATATTCTCTCTAAAGTGTAAGTACCCGGACACCCGTTTTCCTCACATACTGTTTCCTGCCGGTGTTATAATGGCCTCCCTCAAAGTCGTCCTCTGCTAACTTTCCTCAATGACATAGAATCTGCGTTAATAGTAAGCACACACGGAAGAATCCAGTACAGGTGCCCAGCGGTGAGAGCGACAAACAGAGAGACGTCCAAGATGAGGAGGCAGTGCCGGCAGGCGAGAGATCAAGATCGCCTTCCAAAATCGACAGGAAGAGCAGCACAGGAAGGTCCGGATGATGCGAGTTGGTCTTGGCGATGCTCCTGCCCCAAGAGGAAATAAGGAAGCCATCTGCTCTGAGGACACATCAGAGAAACAGGCTGAGATGACTCACAGAGAAGCAGGACAGCCGCGGGGTGCCACACGGTTATTTATGGGTGTGCCTCACAGAAGCCAGGTTTCACTGTCTTGTAAAGTACCAACACCCGGCCCGCTGGCCTGTGATGCACAGAGCCAGTCTCAGGAGTGAGTGGTGGCAGACAGCCTCACTGACATGCAGGACAGCTCCCAGAGGTGTGTCACATCCGCCTGCCCGCTGCCACAGGGGAGCCCCTTCCTCAAAATGGATTCTACAATGTAGGTCAAAGACACTGGAGACGCTGGTCCTCTCTTGGCTGGGGAGGAGCAGACAGGGACAGGGGTGCCAAGGTGTCACCGAGGGGTCATGGCCTACAGGAAGGGGGAGGAGTATCTTCTATCCTTTGAGATCCTTTGATCCTGACCAAGTGACAGAGAAAACCTTGGTGTCCAACAAGGGGATTCCTGGGAAAGGAGGAACTTGAAGGTGCTTTGAAGATGATTAATGGGTTCTCTGCTCTTCTACCTTATTTCCAAAGTTCTATCTAGTTTCTACTATTCTATACCCCAGTGCGATGTATAATTACAATGCACCAAATAAATTATATATTAAAAAGGTGATTATTGGATCAAGAGTGAATACTCATATGGTCCTATCTATAGGAGCTAGAGAGCCATTTGATAAAAATTCTATCTCCAACATCTACTCTTGGTAGACTATCAATGAAAGACCTGAGGCAAGACCAGAGGAGGAAGAAGGGGGGCCTGCGAGGCTCAGAATTCCCTAAGACCAGTGGGAATCCATCCAAGTGTTAAACATAGGGCTGTGGGGGACCTGGTTTCATTTATGAACTGTCACCCTGATGAGATTTTCCTGTGTCCACCCAAAAGCCAGCACCATGAAAAGAAGGAAAAACAAGTAGGATTTCCATAGTCTTCAACACTGTTATTGTTTGATGACATTCTGGAAGTCGTAGGCAATATGAGATGAGAGACGTGAACACAGAATTTGGAAAGGGGAAGTAAAATTCCCATGGCGCAGGTTGTTACTATCTGAGGCGTTTGAGAAAATAATCTGAAGAGAGAATACAAATGGCCTAGGAGCCGGTGAGGTGAATGAGGACCGACTCAGCATCAAGTCAAATATATTCGCCTGGAGCTGGAGAGGCAGCAGAGAGTCCGCCCAGGGAGGTGTTACAGTTAGATATAAAATATCCCCTAAAGAGCTCACTTGTTAATGTTTGGAGTTGATGTAATGGAGTCTTGAGGGATGTAATCCCAGCAGTGGATAAATCCATCTGGGTTGTAGCCTGGACTAGTAGTGTGTGGCTGGAAAAGGGAGATCCCTGGGGATCAGCCTTGGGGATTATACATGGGTCCTCCTCCCCACATTCCCTCTCTCTTGCTTCCAGCCTCCATGATGTGAGGAGCACAGTGCATGTGCTCTCCCTCTCTCTGCCTCCCGCCGCCATGCCCTGAGATCTGCGGTCCCCGGCCTCACATGGACTACTGAACCCCAAACCCTAAGAAAATAAATCTTCTTTCCTCTAAGTTCTGTGGTCAGGTCTTTAGATTCTGGCTGTGAGAATACTGCACAGAACAGGAGGGGAAGCAGCAGTTACGGGAGAATGGCTACACACAGGAAAGTGAGCAAGTAGGAATTAGAAGTGGCCATGGCTAGATTTCTTACTGTCAGAGCAGAGTTACAAATTCTGAAAAGGGAAAACCAGAATAACTGGATGGAACTGAATTGACATGGAGGGGTTAGTATGAACTTCTGATTGTAAATGTAGAGAACTGTAGAAACAATACACCTGTGCATGCATTTGAACGTGTGTGTATGTCTCTGTCTTGGTAGAGATACAAAGACAGAGACATCAAAAGACACAGAAGCCACCTCGATGGGACTCCTACTGGCTATATCTGGGGTAATTTGAGCCTCAAAGTAAATAAGGGTAATAATGTATTATAACCCCCTGAATAGAAGAGGAAGACGTGAGTTCATACTGGTGTAAGTTAACAGACGAATAACTGAAAGTTTGAAGAGGAAGAGAATATTTACATGACTTTGGAATACCTTCTCCCAAATCCTTTACCGATCACAGGGGGTAGAGTGGGGCTCTGTAGTGGAGAAGATCGGAGCCAGCACCTGGGCAAGCCATCAGAGGTCACCGTGAACATCATCATTTGTGGTGGGGCAAATTAACACAATATCATTTCTATGACATTCCTCCCAACAGGGCATGCCTGATCTAGCAGAAGTGCTCACCAAAACTGACTCAAACTAACAGAAAACTGTAAAATCAATTGATCATAGTCTTCAAAGTCAAGAAACTCTGAAAGACAGAAATTTCTCCACACCAAAGATATTAGTATGTGGTGCTGGACTGCTCCATTTGCTCCCAAAGCTGTTATTAGAGAAACTGACAAAACTTGAATAGGGTTGGAGGATTAGATGTAGATACATATCAGCGGTCATTTCCTGGCATGGATGACTGTATTTTCTTCTAGTAAGAGAATGTCCTTTTTTGTAGGAAATATATATTAAAATGGTCAGGGTAATGGGTCAGGAAAAAGTTGTACTTGAAACTTTTTTGTAAGCTTGAGATTGTTTCAAAATGTAAAAACTGCTTATAAAATATTCATAACATTTGCTCTGTACAAAAAAAAAACTACTGTTGTTTGATGGAAGAAATGCTCTTAATATATTAAGAACAACTTAAGACAGATAAATACCTAAGAAACAGCTGAAAGAAAATGGGCAATATCTATATAAAGAAAACTTTGAAATACTACTGAACAACACAAAAGAACATAATTTTTATATATCTTTCTAGCTTTTGAATTTTTTACAGTTGCATTTTTTGCTCAAAAATAAATGAAAACCGTGCATTGAAGAAAGCGTTATCAGAACACAAATTGGACCCCATTCATAATCTGATAATAAAAAGGAATTTTCAGGGGGCTTTTTTGAACTCATAAAAGTTGCTATCAAAGAAATGAACACACACCACCCGCTATGTGCATGGATGTTTCTATCACGCTGAGCCTCGCTATGATGTATAATTACAACGCCCCAATAAATTACACTTAAAAAAGAGATGAACAAAGGTTAAATCTATGAAAAATAAAATTTTAAAAAAGTTGCCCAGAAATGGACTCTGATTATTAATTCCAGTGGGTTGGATATGACAATGGCTCCTAGTGACCCAGGGGCACTTTGGGCTGGAAGTGCAAGGCTGTCCACCATCCAATTCATGCAAGTTCAGGAGGAATGGAATGCTCCCTTCTAGAAACATCTACATGCTCTGGATGACCCCCATCAAGCTGCACATGCACTAGCCCATGCATCACATTCTTATCTCCCTATAAATCTTGAAAATTCCTTAAGGACTGGGAAAATAAAGTTTTGCCCGTCGCCTGTTGTAATTCTCTGGTGGTTTACACATGATCAACACGTGATTGTGTGGTTTTGTAGTTTACATTTTCGTTTCTCTCTTGATACCAACTCAGATGCAGATTGCGAATGGTGCGTTTCCAAACAAGAACCAGGTTTTACTGAAGATGGGAAGAAAGGAGGTAAAACAATAGTAATTTATTGCTTCTGATCTTTAAGAAGAGAACTGAAAAGTTTAAATTATCAGGCACAGGAGGGGAAGCAATACCAAAAACCACAGCTGCTCTAGATAGACATTTTCAAAGATAGTTTTGCATTAATTTTGCATTAATTTTTGCACATTGACACGTAGGCAACCACAGAGCTTTTTTTTTTTCATTCATTTGTTATTTTACCTCTACCTATCCCATAGAGACTGGTCAGACTTTACCCCGAAGGGAAAAACATGAAGAACTGTATGTGTCTCGCATTGGCTCAGGTTTACCTCTCTACGTGTGACAGTACAGAGTCAGGAGCGACACCTGGCAGCAAAGTAGCAATCAAGGCAGAAATAACAGAAGCCGCGGTCCGGCATCCCAGGGAGTGAGGGGGTGAGAAGAACAGCTACGCTCTGGAACAAAGGAAGCCCGGAAGAATCTCACTGAGAAGAAAACGTAATTATTCCCCCAAGTACATGAGAATAAAGATTGGGAATTAGGTGTGGAAAGTTTTCGAGAACATAAAATTGATGTTAGAAAGGAGAGTGCGCCTTTCACTCTGTGGACGGTGCGGAACGTTCTGTTCTGCCGGGTGGGAAGAAGTTTAGTCCCCAGGGAGCAAGTAGGGGGGTACCTGCAACAACAGGAAGGGGACCCTCTCCTCTCAGCCCCGACACCAAATGAGTCCCAGTCCCTCAGTCATTAAAAATCTATATATTTGTGGCAACATACTCTTATGCTTATTACTGGAAGAATCGCTGGAATAAAGACTCCTTTGCATGTTTGAATGTTCTCAACAGGGCTGAGCAGCCCAGGACCGCGCAGTAAGCTGTGACAGTGGTCAGACTTGAGGAAGACCGCCCCCACCCAAAGGGGAATGTGGGGGACCGGCAAGCTGGGCTAGGGTGATGATGGGGATGTGCCCAGCTCTCAGGGAACAAGGGCGCACTGCAGTCCCTTAGGAGACGGTGATGATCCAACGAGGTGTGCTTTAATTTACTTATTCATCTACTTATTTTTTTTTCATCAAGAATACCAATTCTAGCCTTGCAGTCTATCCATCTTGACCAAGATGTCTGCTAAATGTGATCTAGACCGGGGGGAGTTTATTACTTTCTAAAATCGCAATACAAAACCTATTTGCCAATAAGACCAAACACACGTACAAGTCCCTAGACAACACCTGCCCATTTCCTGCTCCCTTCTCTTCTTTCCTCCTCGCCCCTCCTCTGGTCTCCTCGCTGCTTTTCTTTTTCCCTCTCTCTTTCCCTCCCCTTCTCTTCCATTCCATTCAATGTTTTAAACTATTGGGACTCCCTAAGCAGGGCATGGAGGCACACACCCGTAATCTCAGGACTTGGGAAGCTGAGGCAGGTGGAGTGCAGGTTCAAGATCAGCCTCAGCAACTTAGTGAGGCCCTCAGCAACTTAACAAGGCCCTGTTTCAAAATAGAATATAAAATAGGGCTGGGGGTGTGGCTTGGAGGTAGAATGCCCCTGGGTTCAATCTCTAGTACCAAAAAAAAAGGACTCCCCGAAAACAAATGGACTTCTTCATTCACAAATAGGCTAGTATGCACAATTTGAGAACACCGGTTGAGACCAATACAAAAAGTTATGGACTCACGGTCTCTAAGGATTACTGCCTATGTTTTTTGAGTGGGAGAAGAAAGAAAGTTTTATTGAGTTAGTTGAGGTTGACTGAGGAATGTATTACATTAGCAAAATATTTTTTTTTTGCGGTACCGGGGATTGAACCCAGGGGCATTCTACCTCCGAGCCACATCCCCAGCCCTATTTTTTATACTTTATTTTGAAACTGGGTCTCACGAAGTTGTGGAGGGCCTCACTAAGTAGAGAGAAAGAGAGAGAGACAGGGAGAGAGAGAGACAGGGAGAGAGAGAGAGAGAGAGAGAGAGAGCTGAGGCTGGCCGCGAACCCGGATCCTCCGGTCTCCGCCTCCCAAAGTACTGGGATTACAAGCGTGCACCACCACGCCCGGCCTAGCAAAATCTTAAAATCCCTTGTTGAAATGCAAACCTTCCGTAGAAACAGGCACTGGTTCCCGACAGCCTGAAGATGCGGGCGAGCAATGGTGAGCCCACAGCCAGCCCGTCGGAAACCAGGAAACTGCCACAGCGTGTCCACATACACCTGGCATGGCTGGACATGAGCAGTTTCAGTTAATAAACATAGTAACATAGTTGTGCCAGTAAGTTACTTTTTTCTTTATCACAATTTTCAATCATAATTCACCCCCTTTGATAACTGGGCAATTTCTTTCTTCAACAGGACAAAATTTCTCAACAAAAGAAAAGCATTTTTGCTTAAAAAATTATGTGTCTTGTAACCCAGTCACTGCCTAAAACAAAACACTTTTGCTCTTATATTTTCTATCATCTACAAAACGCCATTTGAGTCAGTCCATTCAATTATTGAACCACTTTTAAACAATGCTTAAAAAAATCCGTGTTATGTTTAAATTGCTTTCTCACACCTTAGAGCGATGTCCCTAGTCATACAATGCAAATATGTGTGGTTTTACCTCACATCTTTCCTCCATTCTCATCCATAGACTTTTGACGAGTACTGACTTTCAAAATTGTATGTTTCTATTTCATTAAAAAATGGTCGTGGGGCCTCCTCTGCCAATTATTAGTCTAATGACTGAAAAATGCATATGAAACAAATACCCTCTTCCCTACAGTCATTCAGGCTAATGGGAAGAAGAGGGACCCTACACGATTAGAAGGATCCTGATGGCCCACAGGGTACACTCTGTACCCCTGGGGTCTAGAGAAAAGGGAGTTCAAGCCTCACTGTGCCCAGAAAGGGTGCAGCGGATCCATGTGTGTTCTCTGCACTGAGCACAGGTCAAGCACATAGTGGACACTCAGTTCCTATTGGACCTTTGGAATCGAACGGGATAGAACACATCGTCGTAGGGACGATAGTTAATCCTCCTTGACTTTCTTTCTTGGGTTGAAAGTCCGGCTCATTTTGCAATGCCACGGCACGTGAGCATGGCCATGCCAGATGTCGCTCTTGGGGACTTCGTGAAATCCTGTAACTGACAACATTCCACTTCCACTCTGCAGAGCTACTGCCTCGTTTTTCAGGCCATCAAATAGCAATGATCTCAGAAGCCCGGCAGTCAGACTGGACAAAATCTAGAGGGGCCGGGAAGAAAGGGCCCAATATTAGGTAGAGAGGGGTATGGATTAAATTTACACACTGTCAGCTAATTGTAGGTTTTTCTTGT
This sequence comes from Glis glis, assembly GCA_004027185.1. NCBI lineage: Eukaryota > Metazoa > Chordata > Mammalia > Rodentia > Gliridae > Glis > Glis glis. The sequence continues at coordinate 6,984 of PVJS01043538.1, read as the reverse complement.
GTATTATGACAAATTATTCTTCCCGTATACACTTGGGCATTTATAATGAAGCTAAGGAACTCTTTATACTTTATTAATCACTGTCATATATGCATGTTTATTGTTATTTTTATCATTTGAGAAACACAGTTGATTTGGGCCCAATCTCATGATTTTGGGCCGGGTCACTAAAATCTGTTGGGCCCTGGGTAAAACCGGACATGTGACAATCCTGTGCAATCTTTACTTAAATCCCAAGCCATGTTGAAAACAGAAGGTCAGGCTTAGACTGCAATCAAAATCCTCCATTTTAACTTCCAATCGAGGAAAATATGGCTTAAATAAATATACTCCAGGTCAGGCCTTGCTGGCGCTGGAGAGAGGGAGATGTGCCTTGAGCAGCACGGCCCTGCAGCCTGGAGAGCCCAGCCCTTTCCAGCAGTTCTAAAACCACTCTAGAACTCAGGTCCTCGTGGAGTCACCCGGCGCGGGTGGCTGCCTGCACCACACATGCTCAGCTCTGTGCCAGGTCACCGGAGACCTGAAGCCCAGATCGTCACTGATTTCATATGCGAAGCTCTCTCTGAGGCATCTAAGAACTTGGTAGACTTACCCAAGGCATGGGGTCACCTGGGGGGTCGCATCTGCACCCCACACCAAGTGAACACACGCTGGACCACAGCCATCACTGGGCTCTGAGGTCCTTCCAGTCACCTGCTGGTAGGCCCTGCTGCAGCTCAGCCCTGCTGCCTCTCTCCAGCCCTCCTCACGTCCTCTTCAGGAGCGGTGGAGACCTCAGGAGCTCGCCTTCAAGTGCTAGCCTACACCGAGGCCTTTTCCAAACAGAAGGTCCCCTTCATGAGAGATACTGGTGCCAAATATTAGGATAATGGAAAGTCCTCTACCTCTTTATAGCAACTGTCCCTTGAATACGAAATGTATGACTTTGGGGCAGAGGGGTGGTATAAAGCCACATTTGTCCCTTTCTCCTTCACAGTTGGCCCAGGCTAGCCCCAGACGAGACCCACAAGTGACTGTCAGTTTGTGTCTGTTGTAAAAATAGAATAGGGCAGAAATCGAAGGCACAGCAGCAGGAAAGGATAGTTCAAGAATGATGAAAGATCCCTTCTCCTCTTAGGACACACTGGGACTTTCCTAAGGCAGGCATTCCTAAATCTAGTGAGCTTTCCCCAAGCAGAAGGAAAGTCATTCACCCTACTAAGAGACTGCACCCTGGGGCCTGGGACCTTAAAGATGGTGGACATTCCAACTTCCTCCGCCTCTTCCTTCAGTTGCAAAGCAAGCACGACGTGCTACTGGGTGGATGGGGATCAAAGTCGAAGTCCACATGTCCGTGGCAGAAATGAGCAATTGTATTTGTGAATCAAAATTACATACAGGTACCAACTTCTGCTATTAAGGATAAGGTCTGGTTCATTCCTCAGGAGCCTGCGTCTGAGCACATCCGGGACTTTTCTTACAATAAAGGTTTTTGACATTCAGGTATATTCATAAAAAATCAAACACCTTTGTTGAGGGCTTCCAATGACTGACAAAGAACGTTAAACAAAGATTAAAACAAAAAAAAATGGGCTAGGGTACAGACTTGAAATAAGCAAGTGTTTGTGTCCACTAAAAGGCATTTCTGAGAGACTGTTTTATAGAAGTTGTATATGTAATAGCCCCAAAGTTGAAACCACCCAAACTCCCACCAATAGTAGAAAAAAATAAATTGTGGAATAGTTAGACCGTGGAATGCTACTCAGCACGCAAAAGGAGTGAACTCTGTCGACAGCATCGATGAATCCCACAGACCTAATGTCATGGAAGACCCCAGACCTACAGTGTGTGCTGTTTGATTTCATATATATCACTCCAGGTCACAGAATGGAAGGCGACAGAACGAGGGCGGGTCACCTCTGAGAAGGGGTTTGACGTGGGACAGACAGCCTCATGAAGTGTCAGAATGTCCTACCTCTTCATTTGGTGTGTACTTTATGTTAAAATCCATTACACTGTTCCCCTAAGATTTTCCCAGGCTGTTCACAACAGAGCATGAGCTTTCTAAAAACGCGACAGCTCAGTGAATAAGAAAAATGCTGACGCAAAAACAAAATCCAGATTTATACAATCAAGAATCGACATCTCTTGCAGGTTTTACTGTTTGGCATTCTACGCTGTTGTGCAGGGATTTTGCCACGATGGCACCGGTGACAAGGAGTCAGAGCCTGTTTCTCTTTCTCCTTACAACAGAGTAATTGGGCGGATATTACCCTGACCAGGTGACCACACAGGGCATCGCCACGACAGGGCCACTAGCACTGTGTGCCTTCCAAAATGACATGCCAAGAGGATCACAGTGTCCCCTACACAGTGCCCTTGTCCAAAATATTTAAACTTAAATCATTAGAAACCATCAGATGAACCCAAAGGGGAAGCGTTAATGTCCTGGATGCTTCGGAATGTCCGTGTCAGGGAGCTGACGTTAAATGCTACACGTGATTCGTGATTAGAAAATAGCCGGGGCACTACTGGGGACCGCGAATGTGTCCTCGGGCTAGATAACGGTATATGGACGTTAGATGTTCTCAGTGTGGTGGCTGCCGTGCGGTCACAGGAAGTTCCTTCTCTTAGAAAATATAGCAACATATGTGTCATGGGCGAGCCACCCGAGAGAGACGGTCCTCCCACCCAAAATGGGGCTCAGAGGTTAAGACCAGCGGTGTCCCAGGTGCCAATAGAGTCTGCCGAGTTTTTTCTTCATGTAATGAGGCTTTCTAGGGGCACGCGGCTGGCTCCCAGGCAGGTCTGGAAGAGGCTGGAGCGGGGAGACGGGTGGGGTTCATCGTGGTTGGGGGCAGGGCTGGTGAGGGTTCCTGTGCCCCAAACAGAGTTCCCATGGATTGGACCCCATCGGCACCGAGGGAAGGACCAGGTGGGCCTTGTTACCAGCTGGCCCAGGTGCGGGGTAGAGGGGTGAGGATCTGTTTCGATTTCTCTCTTGCCCATACCTTAAAATTAAATCCAAAGGAAAACCTTCATTTATAGATATTCAGTGCTGTTTTAATCACCAGTATGTACTTCATCTCAGAGAATATTTTCTTTCATGAATGAAAACCTTTTACAGCTCAGTGTACGCGTTTCTTTTTATCTATGGCCATTGACAAGAATTGTTATGGTTACTGTTGAACAGGACACCTAATAACTCACACTGTGTCGCATGCCAGAGCATTCACCATTTCACTCAGCCAGCAGGCCCTGTGCACTGGCACGGGCGGGGATGGGCAGCACCATGGACCGACAGGCCTTGCCAGTTCCCAGGTGAAGCCGACTGCGAACACAACCGCCACCACCACTCAACTCTTCCTGAGATAACCTCTGACTGTCAAAGTTACGACTCCAAACGGGAAAAATGTGTGAAAGTGGTAAAACACGGACTTATTGCGGTCATGCGAGAATTCGAGAGTAATACTAATTAAAATTTTCATGGATCTCCCCAGAAGAGAATAGTAGTATCCAGTTTGTGAAAATAATGTGCACTTTTGAACATCACAATTCCTTACCCATCACTATTTAATTTCCTCAGTGTTTATAGCAAAATAAAAAACCTATACCTATTTAGCATAACTGAGATCGCAAAACACAACACTGATCATCCCAAGATCCACTTCAACCAGAGAGGAGGAGAAGAAAACCCGTCTCATACACCCTGAGACCCACTGTAGATGCAATTGCCCTGCACGGCGGGGGAGGGGCTGTTCACACGTTGACTATCCCACCCATTGTTTAGAGTTTCAGGTGATCTTGGCTGTGGACCTCAAATGTGAGTCTCCTAAGCAAGTGTAGTGTCCACACCGTCGGCAGCTCCAAATGCCTATGACAACTGGGGCAGCCGTGAGCAAACTGGCCTCTGATGGGGTTGAAATTGTCGCCGCTTCTTTGACCCAACTGCTACATCTAGGACTTTACCAACATATAAATTCATATAGGTGTTCAAAAAGTGCTGTGTGGTTGTTTATTACATTATTTATTAAAGCAAAAGACTGGTATCTTGAACATTATTCAGTAGTAGTTAAACAAGTCAATTGCAAAGCCTTGTACCATGGAATACTATACAGACAAAAAATGTTCTAAAGTAGATTTGTAAATGCTGATAAATTCCTAAGCTATAAATAGGTAAATAATACAAGGTGCAAGGAGAAAAGCATGTATGGGTACTTGTGTTTAAATAAGAAAGGGCATCACCTACGTAGAGCTGTACAGCATACGGCGTTTCCAGTTGGCGACATACAACCCTAGTGACCTTAGAGGAAGGTGAATGGGTTGGAAGCAGGCATGCTGCACATCTTGGTCCATTCTCTTTGATATTTGACTGTGTTTACCACGTGTAATGTGTGCATATATATAACATTTCATACATTATATATAGGATATACAACAGTATGATATTGGTCACTGTGAGTGCCACCTTGTATTCATCAAGAAAGAAAAGAGAAAGTCAAAGAGCTCTTAATAAGGATTTTTTTTTGTCATAGCTGAGCAGTTCTTTTATTACAAGCTCTCCTCCGGCTAACAAGGTGAAGATAATTTCTGCCTACCTGAGAAGCACATGTCCCCTTATATTAATGGATCAAGCCACAGAAGCGACAGGAGGCAGCATTGCCGGGCCACCTTCACCTCGGCTCATCTGCAATCCTGTTCTCCACTGGAGGGAAGGGGAGGGTGGGTTTCTGAGGACAGGAAGAGGGGTTGGCACATAGGAATGTAAACATGGCTTTATGTTCCTATTCTCCAGGTAACAGATGGGTTGCTGCTAAACTGGAGGTCAAAGGGCGCCGAGTGTTGTTGCACCGTGATGCTCAGAGCACCTCCCAGTTCTAGGTAGAAGCCATCTTCCCAGCTACTGATTTTCCAATTGTCCAGTCTCTGGAGAGCTCCCTCTCCCAGGCTTCATGTTAATAAGAACTGCCCTTCGCTGGCTTCCACTGTGAGATGTCTTTTAGGTGGGAGTACAGTTAGGACTTACCCATTCTTCACACAATCCTAATCAAAGAAAAAAAATTTTTTTTTTTGCGGTACCGGGGATTGAATGCAGGGGCGTTCTACCTCCACGCTACACCCCCGGCCCTATTTTTTTATACTTTATTTTGAAACCAGGTCTCACGAAGTTGCGGAGGGCCTCACTAAGTAGAGAGAGAGACAAGGAGAGAGAGAGAGAGAGAGAGATAGAGAGAGAGAGAGAGAGAGAGAGCTGAGGCTGGCCCCGAACCCGGATCCTCCGGTCTCCGTCTCCCAAAGTATTGGGATTACAAGCGTGCGCCACCACGCCCGGCAATCCTAATCAAAGCCAGAGGAACCTGGCCAGATAAGGAGAGAGATCATTAGGGTTTGAATATACACTGTGCCCTGGAAAAGCTCATGTGCTGGCAATACAAAAATGCTCAGGGGTGAAATCATTGAATCCAATCTCTAATCTCATCCGTGGATAAGTCCACTGATGAGTTGACTGGGTTTACTGGGAGGTACCTTAGGCAGTCAGGTGTGGCTGGAGGAGGTAGGTCACTGGGGGTGTAGCCTTGGGGCCTATATCTGTCCCTGGTCACTTTCCCCCCTGCCCCTTCCTTCCCTGACACCTTGAGGTGAGCTGCTGTCCTCTGCCACAGGTGGTGCCGCCATGATGTCTGCCTTGGAGTTTGCCGACTATGGACTGAACCTCTGAATTAGTGAGCCCAAATAAATCTTTCCCCCTCTATGTTGTTTGTGTCAGGTATTTTAATCTCAGCAAAGGAAAAGGACTCTAAAACAGAGGCAGATAGGTGTGCTTTTTTTTTCCTTTCCAACTTGAATCAAAAAGGAGCGCAAGCCCAAGAGTGAGGTCTAAGCCACTCTCCCATTCTACACACACTTGTGCTCTTCCCCCCCCCCCAAATTCACCTCTTTCCTCCACCTTATTTGGCCCACCTGATGACCCTGGCCTTCCGGTGTACAAAGAAACCAACTCAAGAGCTGAAAGCAAAGTCTAGATTATAACTCTCCATCGCCAAAGTCTGCAGAACGAGCCCTTCTATTGCTCCTCTCTAGCCCTGATGTCTTTTTCTAAGGATCATGCCCCTTCTTTGATACTAATGATTATAAATCACCCATTTGCATATATTACAAAAAAACATATTGTTCCTAATATATATAAAAAAAGTCAATCTGATCAATTCTTTTAAAAACCTTACTCTGTAAGAAAGATTGAAGCAGCTGATTTTAGCGATCATGTAAATGTAGGTCCGTTAGCAATCTACATGTTAACTTTTAACAAATTTTAGAGGCACAGAATTAACTTACTTCCCACACCCCCAGTTTCAGACTCCCCAAAGCAACCACCCATTAAAGAAGCAGGGAAGCCGCAAAGTCCGAGTGTCACTGATATCTGAGAGGCACAATGTCACAAGACACTGTTTACTTCGGTTATTGATTCACCAGATAACGGAATAGCTACCCACAGGTGGTTTCACTGTGGTTCAAAAAGTCCCAGGACTGCAGACGAGGAGTAGGTCCCGCCCAGACCTCCCTGGGCTCATTCTAGCCAGTGGATCCCCTTCACATGACTTAAAACACTACATGGCAGGAACCCTGAAACTGGGCTATAGAGCATCTTAACCAATTTCATCCAACATGAAACTGCTTATTTTTAAGACACTCAGGACATCAATTTAATGTAATAATATACACCTGACATTACTTCATGTCCAAAGCCATCTTTAAAAAAAATGGGGGTTTCCAGGCATTGTGTTGCAAGCCTATAATCCCAATACTTGGGAGGCTGAAACAGGAGGATTGCAGGTTCGAGGCCAGCCTCAGCAACTTAGCGAGACACTGTTTGAAAATAGAAAAGTGAGAGCCGGGCGTGGTGGTGCACACTTGTAAATCCCAGTACTTTGGGAGGTGGAGACCGGAGGATCCGGGTTCGCGGCCAGCCTCAGCTCTTTCTCTCTCCTCTCTCTCTCTCTCTCTCTC
>PVJS01043537.1:0-17023 GCA_004027185.1 Glis glis | reverse complement strand
GCAAGAGCGAGGGAGCGTTCAGGGCCAAAGTAACAGTCCTGGGAAAGACCCGTCTATTTTTCTCATAAGGCACAGTTGATGATTTTGAACAAACACTGCGCTCACTGAGCCATACCTGTTAAAGATTAAGAGAATACAAGAAGTTTACAGCAAAGAGAGAACAGCCAAGAAAACAGATCTTGCCAGGCCACCTTTTCTATGGGCATACTTCCTTGAAGCTTTTGCCACGTCGCGCGTGTTCACGCAGACTCCGTAGGAGGCAAGGCCGTGGCATTTACAGCAAAGAGAATAGCCAAGAAAATAGAGGATTTTGCCAGGCCACCTTTTCTACGGGCATACTTCCTTGAAGCTTTTGCCACGTCGTGCGTGTATGCACGCAGACTTTGTAGAAGGCAAGGCCGTGGCACCTCACCAGGTCGTCTGGTTCACCACACACCTCCAGTGCCCGCAGCAGAGCCTGGCATACAGAACTGCTCCATGAAGCCAGGCGTGGTGGCGCACGCTTGTAATCCCAGTACTTGGGAGGCTGAGGCTGGAGGATCCGGGTTCGTGGCCAGCCTCAGCTACTTAGTGAGGCCCTCCGCAACTTAGTGAGACCCTGTTTCAAAATAAAGAATAAAAAATCGGGCTGTGGGAGCAGCTTGGAGGTAGAATGCCCCTGGGTTCAATCCCCAGTACCGCAAAAAAAAAAAAGATCTATGAATAATTGCTGAGTTGATTTCCAATTACGAGGCTTGCCTCAGCATGACTTTTACTTATTTTTCTACTGAGTTATTACTCTTATTTGTCAGGCCTCCTTGTTTATTAAGGATATCAACACTTTGTGTTTTTTTTAAATTTCTTTTATTTTTTTTTTGCGGTACCGGGAATTGAATGCAGGGGCGTTCTACCTCCGCGCTACGCCTCCGGCCCTATTTGTTATACTTTATTTTTGAAACCGGGTCTCACAAAGTTGTGGAGGGCCTCACTAAGGGGAGAGAGAGAGAGAGAGAGAGAGAGCGAGGCTGGCCGCGAACCCGGATCCTCCGGTCTCCGCCTCCCAAAATACTGGGATTACAAGCGTGGGCCACCACGCCTGGCTTTTTTTAAATTTTTTATTTCTTACATGATGTTTGCTAAAACAGATGGTGCAAACTTTTGACTATGAGAGCGTGAGTGTCCGGCCCTGGCTACCTGGATGAGCTGCTCCGGCCTTGGGATATAAACAGTGAAAACCCATCTCAGACCCCTGGGGGTGGCGGTGCCACCTGCAGCCTGAGAGGGAGGGGCATTTCCCCTCCTTGGAAGGCTGAGGAGTTGGACTCCCAGGTCCTTGCCCTGACTTAGCCAGTGGCATGAGCAGGTGACTTTTCGGCAGGTCTCTTTGCCTGAGCTGAGTCACTTGTAAATTGGGGACAATGATGTTTGTCTTTGGCTCATCAGCTTAGGGTGTTTTAAGCTGTTCAGGTGCAGGGTTTGGGGCTGGATCAACAGGTACATAAATATTTAGTGAGTTCCTTGTCTGTGTCAGGGCTGCGAGAATCCTGACGGAACAAGATGTGGTTTTTGTCTTCAGGAAGTTTCTAGTCCAGAGAGGGAGAGACAAGTACACAGGTCACTATGTGGCTCAGAAATGACAAGTACGTGCACAGAGCAAAGATGCTGTAGCCGAGAGGAAGTGGGTGACTGCCTAGAGGGAGGGCAAGGGAGATGGCATCTGATTAGGGTTTGAAGGAATGAATAGGAGTTCGTCAGACAGACAGCAGGGAAGGGCGTTCACAGCCCAGGGAACCACATATGCAGAGGCTTGGGTATGGGAAACCACAGCTCCCTGGGATTCTTGTCTGGCTGACTCCAATACTTCCATTACTGCTTTCCTTTTCCAACTTTAGCCTGAGCCAGCGTGGTCTTAGTGGGGAGGAGGAGGCTGTGTGATTGTAGGAGCGCCAAGCTGCCTTGGGGAGGACCAGGAAGCAGCCCGGTGAGGAGGTACTGCCTGGAGGAACAGGTCTTTAGGGGCTCAATCTCCTTGTCTGCACCACCAGGAAGAATGCTGCTCCCTTGGCGTTCCTGTCCTGAAGCTCCTGGCTACAGTCTTATTCATCATGGGGGAAGGTCCTTTCCAGGAGCACAGAGACCCTTCCCAGGGGAATTGAAGGCTATTGGGCTGATGGCTGAGCCGGCAGGACCTGAGCTGCCTTAATCCATGGAGGACAAAATGTTTCACCTGCCCTGGCTCCTCTGCCTCGGTGCTTGGGAGTTACACACTCGAGGCTGAGATGTGTTTCAGCAGGGAAGTGTGCCCTGATCGATTAGCAATGCCTGCCCCGAGTGCTGGCAGGGAGAGAAGGGGCCTGCGTGCAGTCTCGGCCATCTCTGTCCTGATCAAAGGCTCTCAGTCTACAGGTGGGGAGCCTGAGGGGCAGAGAGTGGAAGAGTCTTATTCATCATTTCATCTTCAGCCCCAGCCCAGTGCCGGTCACGCAGTCAGGAAAGGTCTGTGGAGCTGAGTTGCACAAGACTAATTGCCTGGTTCTCCCGTCAGTCATGGGTTTTCTCTGTTAAAACCTGACAAGTGGCTGTTTGGCGCATGAACATTTCCTGGGAGATTTTTCGGCAAAGCAACGGCCCCCAGAGGCAGCTGTGGGCGCAGGCTGGTAGCTTTGGGGTGACCTGAGCATAGAGGTTGGGAACAGACGAAGACACCAAGAATATCAATTCAAAAATATTAAATGGAGTAGCAGAATCACAGAACCTCGAATCCAAAAGCCCTCAACAGACATTTAGTGCAATTCTGCTGGAGCAAAGCCCAGAGCTGGGTTCAAACTTCAGCGCAACCTCTTTCTCGCTGTACCTTAGGCAAGGGAAGGAACCCCTGTGATTCTATTTAACATCCTCATCTATAAAATAAGGATGGTGTGTTCTCTCTCTCTCTCTCCCATAGGATTACTGAAATGTGTAAGCCAATTCCCAGTGCTTGACATGGAAAATAGGTCTCATTTCGAAAAGTAAAAAAGTAAAAATGAAAACCGACAAAGACAAGAAGGGTATTTCTAGCAGCTATCCGCGTAACAGGCACATTTTAAACTGATCTATTCTATACCTTCCAGAATATCTCACCCCTCACTTCTCAAGTCCTCAGGCCACCGTCTTGTCTTGCTCCCCAGGTGAATGTGGGTCCTGCTGCTGACCCCAAAGGGCCAGAGATTCGTTCATTCATGGCTCATCATCTAGGCCAAGCACCGGGGGTCCCCGGGGCCCCCTGTCGTCTAGAGCAGACGGGTGGTGACAGTCGCTGGGTCCTCCAGGGCTTCCACAGGTAAGTCCAGCGCTGCTGGCCCTGGACAAGTTCCTTCCTGCTGGGCCTCAGTTTCCCCATCTGTGACTCGGGAAGGTCAGCTTGGGTCAGAACTGCGGAGGCCTCGCGCTCTGGCCCAGGGTGGGGGGCGGCTGAGTTCGGGCGGGCAGGGGTGAGCCATGTGGCGTGAGCGGGACGAGAGAGGCGCCTGGCCGGGCCCTGACCCGGGCCGCCCGCCCCGCCCGCAGGCGAGCCGGCATTGAGGCTTAGCGCGGGATTAGTGCGGATCCCGGCGGCGTGCGAGCATGCGTGACTAAGGCGCGTCCCAGCCAATCACGGGCCGGGGCTCAGCCTGCAGCGGGGCACGGAAGAAACGCCGGAGCCCATTGGCTGGAGGCGCTGCACCTGCAGGTGTGAGAGGCTGGTCCCCTGCCCGACGCCTTACTCCCTGCGCTTCCCAAAAAACGAGGCTTGCGGCCCCAAAGGGAGCCCCCTCGGTCGGTGCCAGGCATTCTGCAGGTCGCAGGCTGGCCAGCGTAGAGGGGCGATCTGGGCTCTGGGTTCAAATCCACCTGTGCCATTTGCCTGCACAAGTTAAACTCTCTAAGCCCCCGGTTTCCTTACAGGATGGTGGCAGAACTCAGTTAACAGCCCCGTGGCACACGCCTGTAACCTCAGTACTTGGGAGGCAGAGACAAGAGGATTGCAGGTTTGAGGCCAGCTTTAGCAATTTAACCAGGCCCTGTTTCAGAATAAATAAATGAATAGAGGGCTGGGGTGTAGATCGGAGGTAGAATGCCCCTGGGACTGGGGTTTAATCCCCAGTCCCATCTTCCCGCCAAAAATAAAGCCAGTAACAGCAGAGGGCATCTAGTTAGAGGCAATCGATGCAGACTCTGGGAACTTAAGCAGATGTGGTCCTTGCGGACGGCAGCACCTGCATCCCTGCCAGACCTGCTGCACCGCTGGGCACATCTTAACAAGACCCCCAGGAGGCCAGCTTGCTCCCTAAGTCTGAGGAGCGCTGGGGTGGAGCCTCTGGAGTCCCAGGACCTGCCTTCAGATATCCGCTCTGCCTGGAGCCAGTTGCCACCTTTGGACAAGAGACTCTGGGGCACAGTTTCCTCCTACAAAAAATGCAGCTAAGCCTGGTGGAGTGGTGCACGCCTGTAATCCCAGTACCTGGGAGGCTAAGACAGGAGGATCGCAGGTTCAGGGCCAGCCTCAGCTACTTAGTGAGGCCCTCCGCAACTTAGCGAGACCCTGTTTCAAAATAAAGAATAAAAAATAGGGCTGGGGGTGTAGCTCAGAGGTAGAATGCCCCTGGGTTCCATCCCTAGTACCACACACACACACACACACACACACAAATGCAAAAGATAGGAGTCAGACCACCAGACTTATTGCTGTTAAGGGAAAGTCTGTGTATCTACCAGGATTGCCCCAAGACAGGAACTTGCTTGTGGAAGAGATGTGGCTCCTAGCACCTGGCATGTGGAAGTGTGTGTGTGTGGGGGGGGGGCTGGCACTGGGCCCAGGCAGCTGGCTTCATTTTGTTATAACCTTGAGGTCATTAGTCACCTAAAACTGTGGAGAGAGGTGGCAGTGTGCTGGAGCTGGAGGATAAGTAGCTCCCCCTTCCTGCTCTCCAAAAATTTATTCTTTTTATTTTATTTTGTTGTGGTACCGGAACTTGAACCCAGGGGCATTCTACCTCTGAGCTACACCCCCAGCCCTATTTTTTATTCTTTATTTTGAAACAGGGTCTCACGAAGTTGCGGAGGGCCTCACTAAGTAGCTGAGGCTGGCCGCGAACCTGCGATTCTCCTGTCTTAGCCTCCCAAGTACTGGGATTACAAGCGTGCGCCACCACGCCCAGATTTCTAGCAATTTATTAATAACAAATAGGGTCATGAGACCCTTATAAAAACTGTGTTTATGCCGGGTGTGGTGGTGCACGCTTGTAATTCCAGTACTTGGGAGGCTGAGACCGGAGGATCCGGGTTCGCGGCCAGCCTCAGCTACTTAGTGAGGCCCTCCGCAACTTAGTGAGACCTGGTTTCAAAATAAAGTACAAAAAATAGGGTTGGGGGTGTAGCTCGGAGGTAAAACGCCCCTGGGTTCAATCCCTGGTACCGCAAACAAAACAAAACAAAACACTGTGTTTATCATGGGGATATGGATGGAAGTGTTTATTTTTGTTAGGATACTTTTCAGCAGCTACAAGTCATAGAAAATCCAACTCAACGAGGGGAATTTGTTGGCTTATGGTACTGAAAAGCCTGAGGTCAGTTGACCTTCAGGTACAGCTTGATCTAGCAGCTCATCCATGTTCAGTTTTATGGCCTTAATAGTAGCTCCATTTTCAGTGAGACTTTCCTCTTGTATTTCTGAGGTGGCTATAAGGAGATTCTAGGACTCTATGTTTCTAGTTCAAATACAGGAAAAAAGAAAAGTTTATCTTCCTGGCGGTTCAAAAAATTCTAGAACAAGTTCTTGCTGGCACCAATTAGCCCGCCTCCTGCCTTGGGTCCCCTTTTTGTTTCCCAATCAACTACTATGGGCAGAAGGATGGGCCATGCTGAGTTGATAGGTTGAAGCCAGTCTGCACCTGCCTTCAGGCTGAGGGCGGATGGATTCCTCCCAAAGCACTGGGTTGGCAAACTGAAGGGCCTGCTAGGAAGGAAGAAGGGATGCCGGGAGTTTCTGGCATGCACTCTGGTCATCCTCTTGTCCCCACGTAAGGCACACAGCTTTGCTCCTTCTGCACGCTGGGCATGTGTGAACCCGCTATGGCTTGGATGCCCACAGTCCCCAAGGCCCGTGTGTTGAAGGCTTGGTCCCCAGCATGACCTTATTGGGAGGCCGTGGAGCCTTTGGGAAGTGGGGCTGTTATGCTCAGACCCTTTGTCCTGGAGAGACCATCAGGAGACCAAGCCGTATGCAACCACAGAAGAGCCTTTATTCAAGCTTAAGCTTGGGTGCCCGGCATAAACTGACACAGCAGTTGAGTACGGGGACCCCGGGCACGTTTTTCCTTCAGTTTTTATAATTCTTAAACAAAGAGCCTCAGTTTCCCTTTGCTAATTGGACAGTCCCACGTGGGGTTTCTCTGACCTTTACAATGGTTGGTTATAGATACAGTTGATCATCACAGACTGGTTAGACATTCGCTCTCCTTGTACATTCTATATTGGGAGATGTTTTCCCTAACTTTCCAGACTGTTACAGTAATAGTAACCACAATAACTATTAATCTATAGAAGGCCATCTTGACCTCAGTCAGGAGGGTCCCAAGTAAGGATGTTTTGTTTTCCCAACAGATGTTTGAGTCAGGGGGTTTTTACCAATCCTGTTATTTCAGCAAAGGCCTGAGTCAGACTTGCTAGCAATTTTGCTTTAACTGTTTAAGTGCCTTTACAATCCCCCCTTCTCTTGTGCCTAGGGGTAAATCTTTACCCCTGTGTGCGAAAGCTGAGATTTCAATGCTATAAGGGGGTCTTTACAGGGCCTAGTGGGAGGTCCTCAGGTCATCTTGAAGGAGATTGTGGGGCCCCAGCCCCTTCTTCCTCTTTCGCCTCCTAGCCACGCTCTGCTATGCGCTCTACCGCTGCCATCCTGCACCTGACGGGTCCTCCCATTCTGGACTGGAACCTCTGAAACCATGAGCAACAACAAACCTTTTCTCTTTGTATGTTAATTATCTCAGGCATTTTGTTACAGTGACAAAAAATTGACTGAAATAGTAACTATGGACACCTGATGCACATGCACATGTGGTTGTGTGTTCAAATAATATAAAAATTAGGGAGAAGAGAAAATAGAGGCAAAGTAGGATAAAGCCAGGGAAAATTAGCATTTAGAATTTATTATTATTATTTTTCTGTGGTACTGGAGATTGAACCTAGGGGCATTCTACCTCAGGGCTACACCCCCAGTCCTATTTTTCATTCTTTATTTTTTTATTTTTTTGTGGTACTGGGAATGGAACCTAGGGGCGTTCTACCTCCAAGCTACACTCCCAGCCCTAATTTTTATTCTTTATTTTGAAACAGGGTCTCACTAAGTTGCGGAGGGCCTCACTAAGTAGCTGAGGCTGGCCGCGAACCTGGATCCTCCTGTCTCAGCCTCCCAACTACTGGGATTATAAGCGTGTGCCACCACGCCCAGCTCTTTATTCTTTATTTTGAAACAGGGTCCCACTAAGTTGCGGAGGGCCTCACTAAGTAGCTGAGGCTGGCGGCGAACCTGTGATCCTCCTGTCTAGGCCTCCCAAGTACTGGGGTTATAAGCGTGCACCACCACGCCCGGCTAGCACTTAGAATTTAATAGCGCCAGCTTATATTTTGTCCCAGCTTCTTTGAGCCTTAGTTTCCTCATCTATACAATCAGCACATTAATCCTAGAAACATGAAATTAAATCAGAGGAGATTTGTAAATGCGTGTGTAAATAGAAAGGAGCGGCCACTCAATCATTTAACAACCATCGATTAAGTGCCTACTACGTGCCAGGCCCCATACTGGGGATCTAATGACAGGCAAGACAATCACTTGTTGTTCAGAGTACAACGAGTGCTTGTTACTATGATTACAAGATGCTCATGCCGGGCGCGGTGGCGCATGCCTATAATCCCGGTACCTGGGAGGCTCAGAGAGGAGGATCGCAGGTTGGAGGTCAGCCTCAGCAACCTAGCAAGACCCTGTTTCAAAATAAAAAATAAAAAGGGCTGGCAGTGTAGCTCAGAGGTAGAATGCCTCTGGGTTCAATCTCAGTACTAAAACCAAAAGTCAAAAAAAAAAAAAAAGATGTCCATGCCAGAAAGGCCTCTCTGGCTGTCGTGGTTGGGTAGTGACATTCCCAGGGCCGCATGGTGGTAGAGGTGGGACTCAGAATCCCCCAGCTCTCTCGGCTGCATCCCAGGCTCCCCCTCCCCGCGCAGGAGCTGCCTCCTTCCCGGTTAATGGGCCAGACTTCCCTGTGGTGTTTTCCGGAAGCGCCTTTGATGTTGCTCCTCTGTGGCTCCAGGAGCGGGCAGGCCCTTCCCAAATTACTGCTGGTAATTGGAGTGGAGAATTAATCACGGCTTTGTGGCTCTACTTTCCCCTCCAGCAACTGTGCGCGATGCCCAGAGAGGGAGGTAGAGCGTGAGCGCCAGGTAATGATTTTTTGTTCTGGGACGAAGCCACCAGGAAGAGGTCGGGCCCGCTCTGCTGGGTGTACTTATGCGTGGGTGCATAGACGAGAGTGTGTAGTGTGTGTGTGTGTGTGTGTGTGTGTGTGTGTGTGTGTGTGTGTTGTAGGTGTTGCTGGAGGATCAGGGCCCTCCCCAGAGGAGACCTGGGTCTGGACCTTGTTCCACTGTTCCGAGGCTAGGTCACGAAAGCCAGTCATCTCTGCCTTCTGGGCTTCAGTTTCTCTCACTGCAAAGCAGGGCCAATCCTTGCCTAGTTCCTTGACTTCCTAATGAGATATCTGTATGGACGCAGCTTGACGTGACCGCGGCCATCTTGGATTGTAACCGCCATGATTGTCCCAGGGTAAACCTAGTTAGTTTTTCCTGCATAGTTTTCCAGAAAAACTATAAATAAATAGACAAAACTATTAGATGTGGGGCTTTATAGCTGGACCCTGGCTCTAGTCATGTGCCTGGCTCTTTGATATCAGCTTATGGTAAACCAGGTACATTCCAGCCAGGACGATGCCACGCTGTCCTGGCCCGTATCTACGTCCCTCCTTCTGATCTAAGTTGTGGGGATCCGACTGGTCTTGCTGCTGCCCAGGACCACGCCTCCCAAGTAAGACCCCCCCAAATAGCACTATGTGCAATCCTCTTTCTCTGGTTTCATAGCACCTTGGGGCCGGCCCTCAGACACTGAGGCTGGGTTGTTCTGGAACAATGTCTGTGAACGTTGTGACTAAGAGCATGAGGGGGAGACAGGAAAAGGGCAGGACACCCCACAAGGCAGCATGGCCTGGTGGTTAGGGTGTAGGCTGCCCTCTTCAATCCAGCTCCTCTGTTTAGTAGCTGCATGGCCTTGAGATCATGTCTCTGGGTCTCAGTTTCCTCCTCTGCAAAATGGGACAAATATTAGAGGCTACCAAAGTTTATCAAGTCTGAGATTCCATCAGTTGTCAGACACCATATTTTATGTATTATAAAAGAAGAAGAAGCCGGGTGTGGTGGCGCACGCTTGTAATCCCAGTACTTGGGAGGCTGAGACCGGAGGATCTGGGTTCGTGGCCAGCCTTAGCTACTTAGTGAGGCCTTCTGCAACTTAGTGAGACCTGGTTTCAAAATAAAGTATAAAAAATAGGGCCGGGGGTGTAGTGTGGAGGTAGAACACCCCTGGGTTCAATCCCCGGTACCGCAAAAAAAAAAAAAAGAAGAAGAAGAAGACGAGGGGCTGAGCAGCCGGAAGTTGCAGCGAAGCTGTGGAGGGTCGCCGTGGGATCATGGTGAGGTGATACTGGGCCAAGGCAGTTGAGCCCCTCCTCTGGGAACCAGGCAGGGGTGCAGATTCCTGAAGGATGGGTCACAAGTCACGGGCCATGACCCTCCACACAGGACCTCTGGTGCCACCTGTATGCCAGTGGTCCCGGTTCCAGTCAGTGCAATTGTGACGCTACGTTTAAGTCATTAACTGGAACTTAAATGCTACTGGGAAAGGAGGAAGGGGTGGGGGCAGGAGGGAAAACCCCTAAACTGATGGAATTAACCTTGGTTTGTTCAAAGGCGAGCAAATCCTGATCAAGATGGCCCTGAAATGACCGAGGTTGCTTGCTGGCCCGGTTAGGCTTCCACCCCCGTGGAGTAAGGAATTCGAGACATAAACTATGCTTGGTTGTGAAAAGTGAAATTGTGTTTCTTGCGTACTTGAGATGGTGCACTGGGAAATCCACATGCACTACACATTCAAATAGAGTCACGTACTGGGCGTGTGGAGCGTGCCTGTAATCCCAGTACTCGGGAGGCTGAGACAAGGAAATCGCAGGTTCAAGGCCAGCCTCAGCAACTTAGTGAGACCCTGTTTCAAAATAAAAAAAAAAAATAAAAAGGGCTGGGGGTCTAGCTCAGAGGTAGAATGCTCCTGGGTTCAATCCCCAGTACCTCCCCAAAAAAGAAAAGAAAAATATGTATGTGTATATAGTCATGTATATATATACATATATATGTATATACATATATATGTATATATATATTCATGTGCGACATTAATGATGTTAATGATATATACAGTCATGATATATATATATATATACATATGTATATATATATATATACATATTCATGTGCCACATTAATGATGTTTTGGTCAACAATGAACTGCCTGTGCAATGGTGGTCCCCAAATATTGTATCACCTAGTGACATCATAGATGTCTTAGTTTTGTCTTAAGTACTCTCTGTGATGTTCACACAATGATGAAATCGCCTAACAACACATTTTGCAGACCATATCCCTGTCATTAAATGACATATGACTGTTTATTTTGAAACAGGGTCTTGCTAAGTTGCTGAGGCTAGCCTCAAACCTGCCATCCTCCTTTCTCAGCCTCCCAAGTACTGGGATTACAGGTGTGCACCACTATGCCTGGCACCTCCCATATACTTTAAATAATTTCTCGATGATTTATAATACTGAATACAAAGTCAATGCCACATAACTAGTATAACAGTGTGTGTTTAGGGAATAAGAAAAAGAAAAAAGTCTGAGCATTTAGTGCAGACACAATTCTTGTTTTTTTTTTTTTTTGGCGGTACCAGAGATTGAACCCAGGGGCGTTCTACCTCCGAGCTACACCCCCATCCCTATTTTTTATACTTTATTTTGAAACAGGGTCTCACAAAGTTGCGGAGGACCTCACTAAGTAGATGAGGCTGGCCGCGAACCCGGATCCTCTGGTCTCCGCCTCCCAAGTACTGGGATGACAAGCGTGCGCCACAACGCCTGGCCAGAATTCTTTAGAATATTTTCCATCCATAGCTGGTTGACTCTAGAGGTGAAACCCACAGATATCAATATATAATATATTATATGCCTAGAAAAAAGGATCGAGGGAGGGAGATATCAAATGTGAGCAGGTTTCCTCCAACTGCAGCCGCCCTGGTTGGCATGAGTTGGCACGCTGGTTTGGCATCTGTCACTAAGGTCAGAGGAGCAGTGGCTTTGACGGGAGAGGAGAGGTAAGGGCGGGATGTGCGCTGTCTAGGGTACTGTTCCTTGGTGCTCCTGCTCCTTCAGTGTCGTTGCTCCAGCCTCCTTACACTCGGCTTCCACCTCCTGACCTACAGTGGCTTCCCAGTCCCCTTCATCGCATCGGCATTCTAGCTAAGGAGAAGGGAGAAGGGAGAAGGGAGAAGGGGGAAGAGCAGGCTTTGTTCTTATTTTTCAAGGACAATACAAAAGTGGCACTCATTAGCCCGGCATGGTGGCACACACCTGTAACCTCAGAACTTGGGAGGCTGAGACAGGAGGATCGCAGGTTCAAGGTCAGCTTCAGCAACTTAGTGAGACCTGCAGCAACCTAGTGAATCCTGTCTCAAAATAAAAAAATAAGCCGGGTGTGGTGGCGCACGCTTGTAATCCCAGTACTTTGGGAGGCAGAGACCGGAGGATCCGGGTTCACGGCCAGCCTCAGCTCTCTCTCTCTCTCTCTCTCTCTCTCTCTTTCTTTCTCCCTGTCTCTCTCTCTCTCTACTTAGTGAGGCCCTCCGCAACTTCATGAGATCTGGTTTCAAAATAAAGTATAAAAAAATAGGGCCGGGGGTGTAGCGCGGAGGTAGAACGCCCCTGCGTTCAATCCCTGGTACTGCAATAAATAAATAAATAAATAAATAAATAAATAAATAGGGCCGGGGGTGTAGCTCAGAGGTAGGATGCCCCTGGGTTCAGTCCCCAGTATCACACACACACAATAAATAAATAAATAAGCTGGGTGTGGTGGCACATACCTGTAATCCATCCTAGTATTTGGGAAGCTGAGACAGGAAGATTGCAGGTTCGAGGCCAGCCTCAGAAACTTGGCAAAGCTCTTGGCAACTTAGTAAGACCCTGTTTCAAAATAAAAAAAAATGAAATAAAATAAAATAGGGCTGGGGGTGTAACTCAGAGGTAGAAGCCCTTGAGTTCAATCCCCAGTACCAAAAATAAATAAATAAATAAATAAATATGTGAATAAATAAATAAATAAATAAATAAAAGGGTTGGGGGTGTAGCTCGGAGGTAGAATGGGCCTAGGTTCAATTCCCAGTATGAAAAAGAAAGAAAGAAAGAAAAAGAAGCAGAAGAAAGAAAGAAAAGTGGTACCCAACTCATCACTTCTTACATGACCAGGACATCCTAGTAACATAGTCACACCAGCTTCAAGGGATGCTGGGAAATGGAGTCCGCAGCTGGGCGGCCACCTGCTCCATGCAGGGCCTCTCTGAAGCATGGGACAGTCCTGGAGCCTCCTCTGTTCGAGGCTGCGGCCTCTGTTGGAGTCAGTTCTCACCCTGCCATCCCAGGAGTTGATTCTGGGTGCACCTACCAATTACCTCACTTCCTGCGAACCCCCTTCTCAGAGTCACTTCCCAGGAAACCCAGCCTAAAACACCTGCACCCTCGACCTGTAACAATATCATTACAGGATTAAATGTGACGTTTCAAGCAAAACACGCAGCACAGAGCGGGTGCTCGGGGAACGACGGTATCAGCGCATGCTCACATAGATGGACCTGGCTCTGCCTTTACACGCGTGACCATCCATGCTTCACAGCTAGCCCGTGAGAGGGGTGCCGTGGTTCCCACTTTACAGATGAGGAAACCGAGGCGCAGGGAGGTAGAGAAGGTGCTCCAGGCACCCAGCTTGTAAATACTCAGATGTAGCATCCGCTGGGGCAGGATTCTGAGGACAGCGATGCTGGGCAAGGAGCCTGAATCCCTAGAACCTCCACAGAGTGCCCGGTCCCTGTCACTTCTGGGACCCCTCCGAGGCTCCCACGCCACTGCTGACGGAAGTGCTTTGTAAACTGTGGAGCACTGGGCACGTCTGAAGGGTGCTCATCTCTCAGGATTCCTTTGATAATGGTGATAACAGCGCCCACCTGTGAGCCACGCCCGAGGGGCCTGCCCTGCGCCAAACACTCGACTGACATTACGTCACTCCTTCTCGCCAGCCCCCAGGGGCAGGCGGCTCTTCTTGTTTGCTGCGGATGAGGCAACAGAGCCTGGGGCTTAAGCCAATGGCCTCAGGGCTGGGGCCAAGGCTGGGAGGCCAAGGCCTGGCCACACACTCGGGCCTTTGTGAGTCTAAGGTGTCTCTCGCCTGGCGCCTTGGCAGGAGGAGGCCCCGAAGCAACTGCCCCCATAAGCCCCTCCTTAGGTTCCATTTGACTGACCCCAAACACTCTGGACACGTCTACCAGGGATGGCTGGTGGCCCAGGACAGAGGTCTGGGGAGTTCCCAGGGAGTGGAGGACACCGAGGATCAGCCTGCAGAAGCCCCCATCAGATGGGGCTTCCCGAAGGGGAAGCTCAGTGCCCAGGCAGAGCCAGCTATCTGGGGGTGGCCCTCGGGGAGCCCTGGTGTGTAGGGGGAGACCCTCTAATGAGGGAGACTCTGCCCTGCCCTCGCTCCCCTCCACTGGAGAGACAGTGCCGACAGAGGCCCCAGAAAGAAGGGACAGGGACCTGAGGGGGCCGAGGAGGAGCGAAGCCGGAGCAGGGAGCGGGCAGAGGCCCAGGCCAGGCCGCTCTCTCCTGCCTCGCCCTCCCCCATCTGTGCGGGCCTCAGTAACTGGCCTGTGACTAACTGCCCGGCGGCTGAGTGGCCCGTCACGAGGATGTGATGGGGCCTCACGAGGAAGCCACACAGGCCCTGGAGTGGGGGACCCAGTGACTCAGCGGCTACCCAGCAGTGTTGTGCCCTAGGCTGGCTCCACCGTCTGCCCCGGTCGCCTCCATGTCCTTGCTGTGTGGCCCCAGGTCACTCTGTCCCAGACCCATGCCCAGGGAGCGTGTCCCTTTGGACACTGCTCTTGTTGCCAAAGCCAGAGTCTGTGACTGTGTGGTTTTTGTGACTTCACGGCCTGCATCCTCCTGACCTTGGGTGGCACAGCAGGGTTCCAGTTCCCCGAGGTTGTCACCCCCTCCCTGCCATTCTGGCCAGGGGTGAGGACACTCAGTGGGTCTCAGCTGTCCCTCTGGGAGAGTGTCTCCCAGGGTTCGAGTCCACTTGCCCACGGGCTCTCTGGGCCGTCCCCAGGCAACCCGGCGGGATGACTTACGTCGGGGCGCTGCAGGTCCCCATGCTCGGGTCTGAATGTGCTGTTATTTTCCTTCCCCATGCTTGGTAATTAGTGAGGCCTTTGTAGTCCTCTACCCGGGGGAGTTGTCTGGGATCCAAAGCCCGGCACCTGTCAGACCGTGTGCTCCAAAGAGCAGGGGTTGTGGGTAACAGGCACGTTTTTGGCACCCCCACTCTGGGCTCTGGGTCCGACACATAGTGGGTGTTCAGTAAGTATTTGTGGACTCAGTGGGTGCCCGGATGGTGGAATAAACGCGCCGACCGTCTTCCCACGTGCGGTGGTGCTGTGGAGAGGAGCGCTGGCTGGGACGCGCCCGTGGGGGGCTTGGCGCGGCCTGGCGCGCGCAGGATCCTTGTCACGATGTGGCTGCGGTTTGGCAGGACAGAGAGGCGTGAATTCCAAAGGTTGCTCCGCTGGTTCTTGGGCCTCCATTTGATTCCTGCCTGTGGTCTCTGGGGTGAGCCCAGGCCAGCATCTGTCGGAGAAGCTCAGAACGTGTGTGTGTATGTGTGTGTGTGTGTGTGTGTGTGTGTGTGTGTGTGTGTGTGTAGTGCTGGGGGTCAAACCCAGGGCCTTGCGCATGCCGGACAGCACTGAACCTACAACCTGCAGCTCAGAACCTTTGGTGTCCCAGCCTCCAGCTCCCGAGGATGTGTGGGGCCACCCAGACCCCACTGTTGTTGTTGGCCAGTGCCTGTAGGGAGGACAGCCAGCGACCCTCCCAGGGACCCCCACTGAAACCACAGGACTCTGTGCAGCGGCGACGCCTGGGGCCGGGCGGGTCTTTGCCTGCGTCTCAGTTTCTCCTGAGCACCTGCCGTGTGCCCCTGGGTGGGGCGGATCCAGGTGAGGGGTGAGAGGCAGCTGCTCCTGTGGGGCTTGAAGTCGGGCCGACTTGAAGTCAAAGCCAACCTGGGGGATGGTGGAGAAATCCCTTCAGCTCTCTGAGCCTCAGTTTCCTGAAACTACAAGATGGCTGAGAGGACCAAGGGAGGCTCTGCACGGTGGAGCACGGAGCACAGCCCCCCATGGCCATGCTGCTGGACACGGCACGGGTACTCAGGAAGCAGAACCCGCTTTTACACTTAATCACAGGATTCGGTCTCGGCCCTGGGAGATCGTACATTCCAGCCGAGAACACTGGTGAGAAGAGAGTTAGGGTCCAGGACTCCCGCCGCCATGTGTGGCTATGGAGAGGCAAGGTGGCGCCTCGCCTGGGTCAGAGAGATCAGGGCGGGCTTTCTGGAAGAGGCTGTCCCTGAGCGGAGCCCAGGGGAGGAGTGGGCTGTGGGCAGGTAGATGCAGAGCCGAGGGCATGCGGGCAGGGGAACGAGGTACAGCAGGCATGGCGGTGAGACAGAAGCTGTATGCTGAACCTCAGTATAGTGTTCAGGGGTGCAGCTAGGTGGTGGCAATGTCCCCCCAGGGACAATCTGGGGGTGTCACAAGAACAAGTGGGAGGCAGGGCCTACAGTTTTCTGGGGGGCAGGGGGAGGTTCATCCTTGAGTACCTACCAGGTTGAGATTAGGTCTCAGCAGTTTGGGAGAGCGGAGGGGGCTCCGTCCTCCTCGTGAGAAACTCCAGGCCCCGCAGCCTCAGGCCTTGGACACCTGCCTCTCCCCCGTCTCCAGCCTGAGGGTCCCCACCCCACCCCTTCAGCCTCCACGATCCCTGAGCACACCTCTGGCCTGGACCTCCTGGCGCCCACCTGGCAAACCCCTAATCCCTGTGGCCAGGCTTAAAGGCGCCTTTGCCAGAATGTCTCCTCGGTCTGTCCGGGAGAATGGGTCTCTTCCTCACCCATGGTCCGTACCACCTGCCGCCTACACCCAGCGGAGAAACGCATTGGCACAACTGGCTGTGAGACCTTGGGCGAGTTTTTCAACTTCTCTGTGCCTCGGTTTCCTCATCGGCTGAGTAGGGGCAATACTAGTACCTGCCTTGAATGGGTTAACACTTGTAAGGCATTTACAAGAATGTCTGGTATGTAGTAAGTAGTAAATGTTACCCATTATTAAAATAATTACTCTTACCTCATAGGGCTGTTATGAGGCTTAGATGTCAAGTGCTTAATACTGTGCCTGGATCATGTGAGCCCTCAAGAAAGGGGGAGCTACCATCTCCCCATCGCCATCGTCCTCACCCCCATTGCCACCAACCCCACTGTGTCCACCACCGTCCCCACCAACACTACTACACCTCCTGTTCCCACGATCTCACGATCCCCATCCTCACCATCTCCACCATCACTGCCACAATTATCACCATCCCCACCATCACCATCTCTGTCATCCGCACCACCCTCCCCTCCATCACTACTACACCTCCTGTTCCCACGTTCCCACCATCCCCATCACCACCATCACCGTCATCAATACTGTACCTCCCATCCCCACCATCCCCACCATCCCCACCATCACCATCTCTACCATCCCCATCACCACCATCACCGTCA
>PVJS01043536.1:0-17031 GCA_004027185.1 Glis glis | reverse complement strand
CAACTTCGTGAGACCCGGTTTCAAAATAAAGTATAAAAAAATAGGGCCGGGGGTGTAGCGTGGAGGTAGAATGCCCCTGGGTTCAATCCCCGGTACTGCAAAAAAAAAAATAAAATAAAAAAATAAAAAAAAATAAAATAAAAGTAAGAAATGACCTTCTTTGTCTCTTCTGATAAGTTTAGGTTTGAAGTCTAATTTGTCTGATATAATAGTTGCTACTCCTGCTTGTTTTTGAGTTCCATTAGTGTGGATTACCTTGCTCCATCCCTTCACCTTTAGTTTGTGCGTATCTTAACTTGTAGGGTGTGTTTCTTGCAGGCAGCATATAGATGGATTGTGATCTTTAATCCATTCTGCCACCTTATATCTTTTGATTGGGGAGTTGAGGTCATTTATATTCAGCGTGATTATTGAGAGATCAGTTTTAATTCCTAACATTATGAGTTTTAATTTCTGTTTGAGATAATGTTTGTTCTTCTTTGCCTAGTTGTTTGTTTGATGGAAATCATTGTTTCTCTGGTTCTGGCATTTCTTTATTATTTCTTCTTTGTAAATACGTATTTAATTTGTAATTTAGTATTTTCTCTAGTGCTAGTTTGGAAGACATAAAGTCTTTCAGCTTCTGTTTATCATGGAAGGTTTTTAGTTCCCAGTCAAATTTTATAGATATTTTTGCTGGGTAGATAAATCTTGGATGGAAGTTGTTTTCTTTCAGAATTTGGAATGGCTTTCATGACTTCATTTGAAAAATCTGGAGTGATTCTTACTGGTTTGCCTCTGAATGTTACTTGGTCTTTTACTCTTGCTGCCTTTAAGAGTCTCTCCTTGGCCTCTACATTCGTCAATTTGATTATTATGTGGCGTGGTGAACCTCTTCTCTGATCTTATCTATTGGGGGTTCTATATGTTTCCTGTACCTGTGTGTCGACCTCTTTTTCTATGTTTGGAAAATTTTCTAATATTACTTCTCTGAAAAGATTATTGATTCCTTTGGTTTCAGCTTCTATTCCCTCTTCTATGCCTATTGTTCTTAGGTTTGCTCTTTCAAGGTTAGCCGAGATATTGTCAATGTCCATTTCATGCTGTTGAATTGTTTTTTTCTAAATTATATACTATGCAGTCATTTTTGGAGAGGTCATCTTCTAAGAGTGAGATTCTATTTTCCATGTGGTCTAGTCTATTGCTGATAGTTTGTATTTATGCCTTCATTTCAATTATTGCATCCTTCACTACCTTCAGAACTTCTTTTTGATTCCTGTTTAGGGTGTCAGATTCTTTGTTTATTTGATTCTTCATTTATTTCAGGCTCTCTCTGAATTCTTTTCAGAAATCCTGTATCATTTCTACTATTAATGTTCTGAATTGTCCTTCTGACAAGTTTTTCACTTCTGTGTTGGCGAGTTCTGTTGTTGTGGAGTTGTTGGAGCTCATTGTTTCTTTGCTATTCTTCCTTCTCATGATTTCAGGTTTCTTAAGATTATATCTTGATTGCTTTTGGTAGCTCTCTCTCACTCTGTAGGTTTCCTATGTCTAATATCTCTCCCTTTATATTATCTTATTCTGGAGGTAGATATTTGCTACTAGGTGAGCCTTAAAGGTGTGTAGCCTTTACTGAATGGTTATTATCACTTGCTCAGTATAATATCCATTTGCACTCCCAATTCTTCATCTCCTTCAGTGATTGGCACCCTTGCCTGGTGCCTTTCACTGCCTGTTCAGGTGCCCAGTGCCACTAGTGCCCCTTTTACTGCAAGTGTGGGTGTCTGTGTTCTCCACTTGGGCTGTCCATATGTCTCTCTCTGTGCACAGATATGGCAAATGTCGCTGTTGCTGGACCCTGGAGTTAATTGTTGCTCACTTTTGCTTTTGGTGCTGATGATCTGCACTTGTTGGATTTACAACAGGTCTCTGGCTTCTTTGTTGGTGGCCTGTGAAAGCTGCAATGCCGGTAGCTGCAGGTGCATCCTGGACAGGAGTTCACCACCACTACTGCTACTGATGCCACAGTTCGGGCCTCTATCCAGCGTGGAGCAAGTTGCTGTTCCCTTTCGTTGCTGCTGATCTGCGGTTGCTGGATTTACAACAGGTCACTGGCTTCTTTGTTGGGGGTGTGTGGAAGCTGCAGTGCTGGTAGCTGCTGTGGAGGTCTGGCTGAGATGGTGCTGCCGCCATTCCCAAGGTAAGGTGCTTGGAGCTTTTCACTGTCCCCTGTTTTATCTTCTGGCTTTGATTCCATTGCATTTCAAATTTTTCATTGCTCGGTGTTTCATTGCTTTTCTTCTCTTGTTGAGAAGCTGCTTTCACGGGGATTGAGATCCAAGTCTCAGAGAGATCGCAACATGGTGTCTCCCTCAGTCGTCATCTTGGAATCCCATTCAATTATAATATGTTTTGAGGTAGACTTTCTTGAGTTGAATCTGACTGGTAACCTTTGGCCATTCTGTATCTGGATATTGCCATTTTTAGGCTTTAGAAACTCTGTTATTATCTCTTTAAATAAACTTTCTAACTCTTTGGCATTCTCAAGTTTGCCTTGAACCCTGAATAACTTGGATATTTACTCTTATAATGGTATCCCACATATTCCATAAATTTTCTTCATTTCTTTCCTCTTCAGTTTTGCTGACTTTGCACAGAGTTCCAAGGCAAAGTCATGAGCCTAACTCCCTGTCCTACTCCCCAGTGGATGAAATATTTCTCTGCACTGTACTATATAAGGTTGGAGGAGGGGTGGTGGAGGTAGGTCCTTGGCTTCCAGGCTAATGGGGGTTCAGATGTTCCATTCATGGGCAGTGGCCTGGGAACATGGGCATCTGGCTGGTACTGGATTTAGCCATGGTGAGTCTGATACTGGGTTCCAAGTTTAAGGTCTGGAGTTAATCTTTCTCCCTCCCCTAAACTGGTGTCTCTCCCCAAGTTAAGTTGCTGGAGATGTGAGAGGGGTGATGTTGGCAACCCCTTTCTGCCCACTTCAAAGCTTCTTTTATTATTATTATGCTAAAACTTGATTCTCTTATCGCTTTCCTGGTTTCCTTGGCCCTGGTGAAGGCAGTTTTGTGTGTGAATAGCTGTTCAAATTGTGTTCTCTTTGGAGAGACAACTGCTGGGGTCTTACTCTACCACCATCTTGCTGGTCTCTCAGATTGAGTCGTTTTAGGCTAAGGCTGGGTTGGGGAAGGCAGAGACCTTGTGGTTAAAGAAACTACTTTCCATGTTTTACCTAGAATTATATTATGATGTTAATTGAAATGACAAGTATTAGCAAAATAATTGATCTATTTAAAAATAAACAATGAGGCTTAATATATACTGTTAATATACTTATTTTAGTATCTAAATAACAAAAATAATTGTTTTTAAATGTTAATATCCACCACTATAGGGCAGATAGTTTATTTCTTTGGTGTAAATCATTTTTAGAAAGACAAAATATTATTTGACATTTTGTAGCTAATAAAAAAATCAGACAAGTTCCTCCAGTGTCTTGTTAACTTTGTGATGAAGTAAATGTGTGTGTAAATTAGTATTAGAAGATTATGGGGAGAGAAGCAATGGTAATTACTATTGCACTGGGAACCCAGTATAAAATGTGAATTTCAGTATAGTAGTT
Organism: Glis glis; assembly: GCA_004027185.1. Classification (NCBI taxonomy): domain Eukaryota; kingdom Metazoa; phylum Chordata; class Mammalia; order Rodentia; family Gliridae; genus Glis; species Glis glis. The sequence continues at coordinate 13,421 of PVJS01043536.1, read as the reverse complement.
AGCCTAATTACCTGTTTTTCTCCCACACAATGGGTCATCATGAGAGTAGAGAAATTTTAAAGATGGGGCAACAAACTTAGCAAATGTAATGGGTAGAGAATCATTTACTGGGTTTTAGTATATGAACTACTTCCTGGCATCATTACCTTTAAGAAATATGAACTGAATACTTTAAAGGGTGATTATTATTATTATTATTATTATTACTATTATTATATGTACACACACACAATTTGTTGTCTGGGGGTCTTGAATTGTAGCCCAGAGACTGGTTATATAGGAGAGTTGGTAGTCAGTTTAAATTTCATATGAAATGACAAGTTCAAATGGGCATCAAATCTAGTTGTGGAGTGGGTGAAGAAGAAGGCATACCATCTGTATGGATAAAGAAATCAGAATGCATAAGAAGACCATGCATGACATGGCACGGTCATGTGAGAAAAAGAAATTGGTGGGTCAAGAATGCACCAGGCAAGTAGTAATTACAGATATCAAGTAAATGTCTAGGATAAGGGTGGAAAACTGCTGCAAAGAAAAATTATAGATAAAAGACAGAGTTTGTCTGACAAAGGGAGGAAGGGGAAGATACCAAAGAGCCTCACTTTGAGACTCTGAAGCATAGGGTCTCCCTAAGACTGAGGCTAGACCAGGAAAATAGAGAAACTCCTCCTGCTCCCAACATGGGTGCAACATTGAGTACCAAGCAACACTGGTGCACAAGCATGGGCATGGGGATATGTTCTCTTGATGTAGGGAATTAGGGACTGACGAAAGTGGAGGGTGAATCATGAAAACTCAGAAAAACAACGCCAGCTCCCACCTAAACATGGACAATAGTAGCTTACCTTTTAGAGGAGCTCAAAGCTGAGGTCTACTGAAGGTAATTATACCAACAACAGAACCCATACTCAGCTAAATTCCTGGTTTTATTAACTCAACCCCTGATGCTAACAGCCTGAGGTAAGATGAGACTTGACCATGCCAGGAGTAAATACTATCTACCTCATTTCAATTCTACTTTTTTATACACAATGTCTACTATTCAGTTAAAAATTACGAGACACATAAAAGACCAATAGAAACAACCTAATGTCAAAAGACAAAGTAATTTATGGATTAGACTTAGAGATAACACAGGTGTTGAAACTATCAGACAGAGACTATATTAGACAACTGGGGCTGCCATAACAAAATTCCACAGACAAGGTGGCTTAAATAACAGAAATTTATTTCTCACAGTTCTGCAGGCTGGGAAGCCCAAGATCAAGGTACTATCTGAGTTGGTTTCTAGTGAGAACTCTCTTCATGGCTTGCAGATAGCTTCCTTCTCACTGTTTACTCATATGGTCAAGGGAGAGAGTGCTCTCATGGCTCTCTCTCTTCATATAAGAGCATTAGCACTGTTGGATTAGAGTCCTACCCTTATGACCTCTTGCCAGGCTAATCAGGAAAAAAATAACCAATATCAGGAATGAAAGAGGGGGCATCACTATTGATCCCAGAGACATATGACATGAAAAGAATCCCATGAACAGCTCTGTATCCTTATATTAGATAACCTAGATGACATGGAAAAATTTCTTGAGAGATAAATTATTTTACCAAAGTATAATAAAAAATACATAACCTGTTTATCTATCAAAGAAATTTATCTTGTAGTTAAAATATTTCCCACAAAGAAAACTAGGTTCATATAACTTAGGTGGTAAAGTCCATCAGAAATTTAAGGAAGAAATAATAAAAATTCTTCATAAATTCTTGCAGAAGATTGAAGGTAGAATACTTGCCAATATTTTTTATGATATCCTATTTTATGGTACTAAAGCCAAAGTGTTACAAGAAAAGGAAATGACAGGTAAACATTGCTCATGAATATAGATACAAAAATTCTTAATGTTAGCAAATTAAATCTAGCTGTATATAAAAAGATAGTACATTATGACTGAATGATATTTATCTTGGAATGGCAAGGTTGGTTCAAAACTCACCAATTAATCAATCAATCAATCAATCATCATAGTATATCAACACACTAATTAAGAAAAACCAAATGATCATCTTAATAGACATAGGCAAATAATTTGATGAAATTAAATATTAAGTCATAATAATAAGTAGGAATAGAAGGGAACTTCCTCAACTTCTAAAAAAGCATCTATGAAAAATAGCTGACATCATTCCCACAGTTGAAAGAATGAATGCTTTCCCCGTAAGATCAGAAACCAGGTAAATATGTGTGTTCTCACCATTGCTATTCAATAATTTATTTAAGGTTCTAGATAGTACAACCAAGGAGAAATAAAACATATAATGACTGGAAAAGAAGAAATAAACTACATCTTTATTTGCAGATGGCATTGTTGTATAGAAAAAGCCAAAGAATCTACAAAACCTAATTGGCTTCAAATGTTGGCACCAGTTATTTTGGTTCTAGAATTGACTGAGATCCTTGGAAGGAATTCATGTGGTCTCAATAATTATAAAATACATAACAACCCCTGCTCAGTCTATAGAGTAACAAACATACATAATAGAAAACCTATGATCTTTGGAAATAAACAAATTTAAATCCTTATCACTGGAAGAACTTCAGAGAGGTAACCCTTTGAGAATAAGGTCATATGTACTATGTTCTCGCTTGGCACATTCTTTCAGAGAGAAGGATAGGTTGATAGGGTTGAGGGCACGTAAGTTCAACATTCACCAATTCATGGGATAAATGAGTCTAGAGACATCTCTTTACCACCAGTGACCTGTAAAATAAAGATAGTAAAATGTAAGTGGAGAAATCTGCATTATTGGTTGAAAACAATTGTTGCCCTCCTGACCCAGCATCTAGTAGCTATTGTTATAATTGGTTTTACAACTTGGGAAATGGCTTTTGGTCCTTCTTCACACCCTTCCATCCAGTATCCCAGTAATGGGCGTTTTGTGAAATGATGTCTCCCCAGGCAGAGGAGACAAGTTGATTATACTTCAGTGAAGCTGAGTAAACTGATTCACAACCATATCTGTGCAGTTTCTCCCACTTACAAAGTAATCATAGGGTGGCCAGCTTAAAAAATGCAATGAGTGCTATCAAGTGGAGCACACTAGGAAGGTGGTGTCTGGGAGATAGCCTCTCTCAGGAGAATCACTTTCTCCAGTTTCCCTTGTTGCTGAGGTAGAAACAGGGAACCCAATCCTGGCCAAGGGGCCCTGAGGGGACATCATCTGGGAAGCTTCTGAGAACATGAAGAGTGAGGTGGAGGTCTCATCCCTGCCTTTTGACTTGCCGGTGGGATATTTGACATCATGGAAATGTTCTTAATGTACCATGTGGTGATGAAGCAGCATGTATGAGTCAGAGTTTTCTAGAGGAACAGAATCCAATAGAATATATGTATATATATTACAATATATTGGCTTGCACAATCAGACGGTAGATAGTCCCACAGTGACCTTCCGCAGGCTGCAGAGATGGGGAAACGAGTTACTGCTCAGTCCAAGGAGCTGGAAGACTCAGAACAAGAAGGATCAATGCACCCTAGTCTGAGGCTGACTGCCAGGAAGTGGTGCAAATCCCATTCAGAGGCTGAAGGATCTGGAGTCCAACATCCATGGGTGATGGCAGTAGCAAAACCTGAAAATGCTCAGGAAGAACTGAGCTTTCAAACCATGTAAACTTCCCCCTCTTCCATTTTTTGTTCCATCTGGGCTTCCAGCCTATTAAATGGTGCCATCCACATTCAGTGCGGGTGTTCCCGCTGTATTCACTGACCCACATGCTGATCTTCTCTGCAAACACTCGCACAGACACACCTAGACGTGTGCTTTTCTGCGCCTTTCTGAATCTAGTCAAGTTGACAACCAAGATTATCCATCCATCCCACATCCATCATGGCAGCACCTTGAGCCCGTGAAGCAATAAGACCTAGGATAAGGATGAAAGGCTCTGTGCTGAGGATGGCAAAGCACAGAAATGGAAACATCTGGATCCTTGCGGACCTCATTGTGCCACTGGGTTCACTGACCCCAGCAACCTCATTGCTGCTATTTAATATCATAGAAATGTTCTCAATGTGCCAACATTTATTAATAATCTACTTACCTGCAACGGAAACCATTCAAAAACACAGTAAAAGGTACAAGAGATAGAGCTCTGGAGATGTTGTTGAATGTAGGTGAGTGGAAAAGCTCAACTGACAGAGCTAAAGCAATAAAAGTTGGAAGTAGTGACGGATGAGTGGAAGGTTAAGAAGCTTATAGGATCACATGCTCAGTGGGGTTGGTATAATCAGCCGTGATCAGGAACAGGCATCATTAGCCTGAGAATACGTCAGAGGATGTGATTTTATTCTTTTCCTGTTCTAAACTTGGTGACTGCTGTTTAAGGATTTGTTAGTTCCACTCTGGATGTTTTTCATTAAGACCTTTATTCTGTTACCAAGGGTGGGAAGTGGGGAGCAGAGAGTGCTGGCAAGGGTCATGATTTGCTGCTAACAAGTAAAATATTTTCAGATGTTCTCTGAGTGAAGAAAATGTTCCATTATGTCACAGAATTATTGCGTCCCAAGAATCCGTTGCTTTCAGACCTAGTTAAAGTGATGACTTGCTGCAGTGACACACATGGCCGCGGGGGTCTGTTCCCACCACTGGGTTGTGATGAAGCCGAAACCTCCTTCTCCTCTTGTGTTCATGGGTTTCCCTCACCAGCCTATCTGCAAAATGAATGACTGTGGACCTCACCCCAGCCCACCTTGATGGAGCACTTGAACTGAGGAAGGGTAGAGTTTTCCCCTCTCCTAGTCTTCCCCCTGTCTTCTAGAGATGTGAGTCATGAAATCATGTAGTGGGGTGAGACTACCATTGAGAAATAGGATACAATAGCATCAACTAAATAAAATAGAAAGGAATATAATTCAATAGACTGGAAAGTCTCAGAGGATATTATTATTATTAAAAATATACACATAATTTCCCCAAAGTCTTAGTTTGTTTTTGGATGTATTTTCAAAATTACATTAAGATATTTAATTCGAATTATTTATTTAATTATTTTACACTGATGTATAATATTTGTACTTATTTATGGGGTACATTATGAAAATTTAATGCATCTGTACAACACATAATGACCAAATCAGGGTAATTAGAATTTTTCTCTTCTCAAATTTTGTCATTTCTATGTGTTAGGAACCTTTTAATTCTTCTCTAGTTATTTTTAAATATATAAAAAGTCATTGTAGACTATAGTTACCATACTATGCTGTAGAATATTCGAATGTGCTCATTCTATCCAATTGTATATTTTCACATTTTATTCAACCTCTCTCTACACCTATCCCAGTAGCCTTCCTAGCATGAGAGTGACCATAATTCTACTTGTTACTTCCATGTGATCAACTTTTTTTTTGCTTCCATAAATGAGTGAGAATATATGGTATTTGTCTTTCTGTGGCTAGCTTGTTTTTCTTAACACAATGCCCTCCAATTATATCCATGGAAAAATATATTTTACTTTTTTTTAAGTCCTTCTGATTGAAAATGGAAAATATTGACTGAAAAATTAAAATTAATCTTTTGAAGTTTACAAAATTTAAATAAATTTTCAAATGACACTATTCTAAGTTTGTAGCACTTATTCATCTGAAGTTATTATGGTTTTAAACTCACTGGTCATTGGAATACCCTGTATTGCTTTGTGAGACTTGTTTTGGTTTGGTAGTGTGTGAGCAAATTGGTAAAAACACATTTGGAAATCACTGTTCTAGTATATTGCAGATTCCTAGTAATTTCCAGCACATGGATCCAATCCGATTTTTCTAATGTCTTATTTATGTCATCTGTGAATATAGGCATTCATTAGCCTTTGAGCCAGAATCTCTAAGGAAATTATATCATGGGCCCAAAGAAAGTGAGGCGGAGTGCAAATGAAATTCAAAGCTCTTTTCCTCTTTTTTGATCCCTTTTCTTTTCTCGAGAAACCTGTATTTCTGGAAGAACATCAAGTCGAGGGGGGGTCTTCTGAAGAGTGTTAGTCTCTGAGATGGAAGTGCTACACAGGTATTGGCCAGTTAGAAGGAGACAACCAGTGCCAAGAAAATGGACTTTGCTCTAAAGTCCACTGCTGGCCGGGCGTGGTGGCGCACGCTTGTAATCCCAGTACTTGGGAGGCTGTGACAGGAGGATTGCATGTTTGAAGCTGGCCTCAGCAACTTACTGAGGCTGTCAGCAACTTAGCAAAACCCTGTTTCTAAATAAAAAATAAAATAGGACTGGGGGTGTAGCTTGGAGGTAGAATGCTCTTAAGTTCAATCCCCAGCACCACGAAAATAAATAAATAAATAAATAAATAAATAAGTCCACTGTCCCCAGGTCATCTGTTCATTTCCATTTCCACATCAACACACACACACACACACACACACACACACACACACCCCGCATGCGTACATTTATTTTATTTTGTTTTTATTTTTCACTAAGTCACATTTGCAAATGTGCCAGGAAAAGACCTCAGAATGTCTGCTCTTATATAATGAAAGAAGCCACTTCCTAATATAATATCCTACTCCACTCAGATGGGAGACAAAATAAAACTTTGGTAAAGAGGAATTCTATTCTTCTTGGCAAAAGTCTCACTCTTCATACATAACATTCTATCTATATTGATCTGTCACCTATCTATCATTCAAAAGATGGTTGATGAGCAATGGCTCTAAATTAGGCACTCTGCTAAATCCCAGGTTACACAGAAACATGCTGAACTATCCTCAATCTCAAGGAGTTTCTTGTCTCATGGCTGAGACAGGCAAACATCTCACAGTGACAATGTAGTGGTTAAGTGCTAGGTACAGATCTATTCAGTCAGTGTGGGAACACAGAGGATTGGCCAGCCAAAGAGGAAGACAGAGTCGATCCCAAGATTTTAACTAGTGAGGACAAGATAGCTAGGAAATGGGGAGTGATAGGATAGCAACAGATAGGGCAGGGACAAACGTGCAAAAGATTCTCCAAGCAAAAAATTATAACCACGTGCGAAGGTACAGAGGCATTAGAGAACAAAGTAAAGTAACTGCGAGTAATTCCCACATGTGGGATTTTCAGGGTGGCAGGTGAAGCTGGAGAACTGAATAGTGAGCAGTTACAAAAGTTTTGTAGTTGTGATGGATAAATGAAAATCTTTCCATCCTTCCTTCTGCTGCTGACAGTGAAGTTGAAAGCGGAATTGCTGGGTGTTGATTTTGGAGGAATTCTATCCTAGGGCCATTTAGAGCTGGTGAGATGACTCTGGTAACTTAGGTCAGGCTCAGGAGCGTGGCAAGCTCTTAGAATAATAAGGGATTATTGTTTCTTATGGGAAAAGGGGAAAGGGGGAGGAAGAGTAAAATTAACTCAAACCGTTGCACCCAGAGTCCAAGAAATGGCTATGGTTATTGGTCATGGCTCAGTGGTGCGGGAAAGAGTAATATTGACTTACAAATATGAAACGGAGGTGTTTGAGTTTTGTCCTGAAGACAGTGGTTACTACTGAAGAATTATGAGTTGGATGTGAAATGAATGTTTGCATTTCAGGAAGATAAAATGAGTTGGCTACAGGTTAGAAGATGACCTGGATGAACAAATGATCAAAGAGAGAGAAACCTTTTAGGAAGTTTTAGTGGTTACCTGAACATGAAGTAATGATGCTCTGCACTAAGGAGAAAAATATTAAGGAATGTTTAGTAGGTGGGAGGGAATGTTAGAAAGATTCTTTTATTTTTGATCTTGTAGGCTGGTTAGGTGAAGGGTACTATTGGTTGGCATAAATAGGTGGAAGAGGAATAAACATGTGTTGGTGTGTGTGTGTGTGTGTGTGTGTGTGTGTGTGATGTTCTGGTTTTGATATGATGAACTTAGGATGGGTGCTTAGAGATGTCTAGTAGATGCTCAGATAAATAAATCTGGATGGAGTTCAGTAGAGAAAAAAGTCAGGAAATGTAGATTGAGAATCATCAACTATGGGAACTAATCTGAAGCCATGGCAGTGGAAAAGTTTAACCAGAAAGTGGGTAGCATGAAAAAGGGAAAGAGAAGATGAAGAACACTTGAAATCACCAATATTTAAAGAATTAACAGAGGAAATGGGTGTAGTGTACGGGGCAGAAATAAAAGAATAAAAGAGGCATAAGTAGAAGCAAGAATGAAGGAATCACAGAGATAAATCTGGAGAGTTCCCAAGAAAAAAAGAGTATCAGAGGTGTTAAATGTCATGAGTTAGTTAAGTAAAGCAACACCAAGCAGCAAGCCCTAGATTTGGCAGTTTGGAGCTTATGGTGACCTTAGCAAGACCTTTCAGTGGAGGGGTGTGGGCAAAGTGTGGATACCGGTCAGTGCATAGTCAGTGCAGAGGAAGGTCAAGACATAGGAAACAGGCCTGAGTGTCCATCCAGAGCAAACTGAATTCCTTCCTCCACTTTTCTTTCTTTTCCTCCCTTATTTCTCCCAGTCTTTCTTTCTCCTTCTCCTCCTTTCATTCTTTCTTCCCTTCTTCCTCCCTTCTTTCTATGCACAAATGCATATTGAACACCTCCTATGACTAGGAACCAGGAAAGACATCAGGATACGAAGATGAAATCAACACAGCCATCTCCTGATGGCTTTGGTCTGGTTTGTAAAAAACATAAAAATGGCGTATTTGAAAAGGGATTTGTTACATGTAAGGCCCAGAGAACAATGCCAGTGTTTAAGTTTTAGGCCATGTAGAAAGCGTGGGGAGGGAAGGAGGACATGATGGAGAAAGTGGCATTTGAAGTGGGTGAAGTTTATGAGGACTGGGGTGAGAGGACTCCAGGATAAAGAAATAGAAGCAGCAAAGGATCAAGGAGGGAAATGCTGGAGTTTGTGCAGGCAACAGTCAGTAGCTCTCAGGAAGAAGATCATAGAGTCCATGTGGCACAAAAGCCGAACAGTCTGAAACAAATGCCGGTGGAACTTGCTTACTTGGTCAACAAGGGAGTCTATGGGGGGCTTTGAGCAAGGCAGGGATGATCAGACCATCCTTCAAAGCATTTTTCTGGTAGAAAAGGGAGATAAATGGTTAAAGACTTCAGGCCCAGACGCGTCAGGCAAAGAAATAAAAGAGAATACTTTCTCACATTGTGCTAATCAAACTGTGGCTATTTCATCAATATTCATTGACAATGATGAATAATTGATTTGACCAAGAATTTAGTGACCTGCTAAGATCATTTTTTCTTTTGCTTCATCTTCCTGGCATCTGAAGTCTTCTTTAAAGAAAAAAAAAAGCAAACCTCACTCTACCCAGTGTCACATTGCAGCAATGTATTGAATAAAAATAGCCTATGATGATTAATTTTTTTCAGTTCATTTGCTCTTGCTACAGATTGATCTTTTGAGCACCTGGATTTACACTAGAAGTCTTAAATCTATTGTGCCTAGGGAGGTTGACTTTAATAGGCAGTTTGTACAGTTTCTAAAAATGATTGTGATTTAGGACATGTGTGCCAAAAATGAACTATGACCAATGCAGCCCTTTTGGAATATGGTTTAATGATGAGTGTCCCACCCCATGATGAAAAGAATACATGGGCATCTGCAACCTGTTGAGTCACTTCTCAAAAGCCCAACCCTCCAGCCACTTAGTATGTGAATGTGAGTCAGACTTAGGCTAGCGGGAAGGACAGAGCCCTTTTTGGGCAATGGGGATGGATGGCGCACTTGCCCTGACATTCCTGTGTGCTTTGTAACAGACGTTGATATCTATATTTGATTCATGTGAGAGATCAGGTCACCATTGGTGGTCCACAGTGGGGTTCCTTTGTGAAAGTCTTATCTTCCAAGCAGATTGTTAATAGTTCACTTTGATCTTCAATTCATCCTTCATCAAATGAAGAACTCTTTTCTTTTTTCTTTTGGTGATATTTTCTTTTTCAGCAGCCACTTGGGATAGACATGGAGGTTGCTCCATCAATACTTTTTTCCTTCTTAATTAGTAGATGGAAACAGTTTGAGAAGCCTAGCTATGGGACAGAATGTTCAACCTAACAGAGAGGAGTGAGAATTTACTACTGTTTTTGACACAGTGCTTCAATAATTATTTCTAAAATTTCCATATATTTGTTTCAAGTTGCTTAGGCATAGATGACTGGATGTATAGAAGAAACCCCAAAGAGGTTTCTAAAAACATATTCTCATAATCATCGTTGGCCTAAGAGGGTCTGTGTTGGGCCCAGTGTTTTGTATTTTTAAAAGTTCCCTAGGGATTATTCACTCACCAGGTTTAAGGGTAACTAGCTGTATACTTGGAATATCATTTTAGGGCTTTCAAACAAAGACTTTTTGATCAATGCATCAATTGAACTTGTCCTAGATGTTGCTTCTCTTGCCTGTCCTAAGGACTTCACATGTATTAATCATGGGCCCAAGAATTTGAGAGACCAAACTTGCGACAGCACAAGCGTTCTGTGATGTCTCCTCTTACTATTCTGCTTTGCCCACACTGGACTTTAGCTATTCGACACTCAGTAACAAAGGGCGAGGAGGGCAATGGATTATTGGTTTCAATGTCCATTCCTTTTCCCTGCTCCTATCGATGTCTGTGTTCTCCTATTGATTTTAGATTGCAAACTTTCACAGCATGGATTTACAATATTATTTTAATTTTCTGAGATTTCCCTGTTTGCCCTCCTAAAAAGTAGCACAGCAAGTATTTAATTGTTTTTTTTTTTAAATGAAGAAAGCTTAGAATAGGTTGAAAAGAAGAACTAGTGGCATCTGTAAAGATAGAGCTTAAGTGACTTGATGGAGAGCTGCTCCTCCCTGGGGGGTGGGGTGCCAACTCTGTGTGGTCCAGAGTGTCTTTAGCATTAAATGTGGTCAGAATTGTCTCTAAAAAGACTGGTTTGGCAAACACTTGGCAAGAAAGGAAGAAATAAGGATGGATATGTATGTATAACAGTTGAATGTATGTATATATATATATATTATAATAGTTATGTGTGTGTATATATATATATATATGTATATATACAGATAAGGATGAACGGTATGTATATATATGAATGATTGAACCCAGGAGTATTCCACCTCTGAGCTACACCCCCCCCAGTCATATTTTATTTATTATTTTGAAACAGGGTCTCACTGAGTTACCGTGTGTTTGCCTCAAACCTGAGATGCTCCTGTCTCTGCCCTTAAGTACTGGGATTACAGGCATGTGCCACCACATCTGGCAAGAACTAAGGATATTAAGTACAAGAACAAATCAGCAAATAGCTCACCCATGAGATTCTAAATATTTGGATGGAAATATTAAAATTCTAACAACTACCCACTACCCTAAATGTCAATTACATGGTTATTTTCATGAATAAATCACTTGGACTAATTTCTTTTCCTTTGGCCATCTGCCTTGCTATATAGAGAGGGGGAAAGTAGATTTGGCTGTAAGGATGAACGGTTTAGGAAGATGGCTTCCCACAGCTCAGCAAAGAGAGTCAAACAGTGTCACTGAGCACATCATGATCAGGGTAATCTGAGATAATTACCTTCAGAGAGATAACGATACAAAGTTCTGAGCTCTTTATGGGAAAAATTATGTAAATGCAAAATAAAAGCTAAAAATATAACAACTTTAATTCTAGCCTGGCCATTAGATGAAAGAGGAATCAAAATTATTATACTAATTTGAATAAAATGTTTGATATATTGCTTTAAAATGGTGAGTATATAATGTTGGTACAGAACATAAGTATAAGAAAAGAAGTGCTACTTATATATATATATGTTCAGAATAAAGATAAGGGTTTTTTCCACCCATTGCCTATTAGACAACCTTTAGGCACAGACTTGGGATAGTCACGGTTGTTGAGGGCATATTTGGAAGGGAAGCTGGATTGCAGAAGGTCACTTGGAACGGTGAGCAAGAGGTTTGGGTTCTGATATTAGGCTCTGCCACAAGCTTGCTGTGTGACAAGGAAGAGTGTGATTTGCCTCTCTGGGCTTCAGTTTTCCCAAATGTAAAATGACTAGCTTGAGTTAGAAAGCTTCTAGGGTTAGGAGAGTATAAAATTCACAAGACAGGCTTTGAAAATCTCAGCCTCCTGCATGCTCCTGGCATTGGTGCTAACTTCCTTTCCTACTAAACTGGGGAATTCTCCTGTTTGAGCATGCATCAGACTCACCTGAAGCACTTCAAAAACAAAAATTGCTGGGCTCTACCCCAGAGCTTCCGTTTCAGTAGGTCGGGGGCATTGAATGTTCATTGCTGGTCCTGGGGACTGTACTTGGAGAACCACTGCGCTAACGTGCAGGGGCTCAACCTTCACCCGCAGAAAGCACAGCGGAGCTCAGAGATGTCGAGTGGGCCTAACTGCTCACTGGTTGGGGATGTAGGCTCAGGCTTAATTCTGCATGGCTTCTCAGTGAAGACAAAGACATTGGGAAGGTGAGAAGATAATGTCAAGGCTCTTTCTACACTGGCTTCCTGGCACTCCAGCCAGATGCAGGCAGAGAGCGGAGAGCAGAAAGAACTTAGTGGAGGAAGGCTGCTGAGGGGAAAATTGGGCAAATTTCTCACCTTCTCTAAGCCTCATTTTCTTTCTTTTTTTTTTTTTGTGGTACTGGGGATTGAACCCAGGGGCATTCTACCTCTGGGCTACACCCCTAGCCCTATTTTTTATTCTTTGATTTTTGAAACAGGGTCTCACTAAGTAGCAGAGGGCCTCACTAAGTAGCTGAGGTTGGCCGCGAACCCAAATTCTCTGGTCTCAGCCTCCCAAGTACTGGGGTTACAAGCGTGCGCCACCACGCCTGGCTCTAAGCCTCATTTTCTGAGCCTAAAAACTGGGTTTAAGAATATCTATATCTGAGGACTTCTGACAAGTTTACAAGAGGAAATGCAGTTAAAATGTTCAGAAGCATGAGGTACTCAGTGGAGGGTAGATGTTAGTATTATCAATTTGTGGAGCATTCTCAAAAATCATCCTTGTGAGGGCACTGTGCATTAGGGACAATGTGTCCCCAGAAGACCTGGAATCTCATGACATTAGGTTCTCTGGGCAGGCCCTGACTGCCACGGGAACTGATCTACACACTAGCAGGAGGTGTTACCCACGCCATCCAAAGCAGCAGGCTGGGCCCAGCACAGTTCCCTAGACTCAGTTTTGGTGGCTTCTGTCCTCTAGTTTTGTTTAGAGAGAGTCTGAATATATTCCTGCATCCTGTCGGGCGTGGTGGCGCACGCTTGTAATCCCAGTACTTTGGGAGGCAGAAACCGGAGGATCCGGGTTCGCGGCCAGCCTCAGCTCTCTCTCTCTCTCTTTCTCTCTCTCCCTCTCTCTCTACTTAGTGAGGACCTCCACAACTTCGTGAGACCCGGTTTCAAAATAAAGTATAAAAAATAGGGCCAGGGGTGTAACACGGAGGTAGAACGCCCC
>PVJS01043535.1:0-17033 GCA_004027185.1 Glis glis | reverse complement strand
CTGAATTGGTGGTTGCTTCGATCCTGGGGCTCCAGCTCTTGGACCGCCCGACCGGCTGCTGATTCCTCTGACTCTTCACGTGCAGTTGACACTTGGGACTGCAATGTGAGCTGATCTAATAAATCCTTTTTTTCCCCCTCCTTTCCTTTCTTCATTCTGTGAATTCTGTTGATCTGACTAATACAAGTCATGAGAGTTGTAAACTCAGCAGTGGATAAATCCATTGTAATGGATTTATCTGGATGGTGGTGGTCTGAGCTGGTAGGGTATGGCTGGAGAAGGTGGGTCCTGGGGGCTGCAGCCTTGAGGATTATATATGGTTCGTTCTCTCTCTCTCTCTCTCTCTCTCTCTCTTGCTTCCAGCCTCCATGATGTGAGAGCAAAGCCTTGTGCTCTCCCTCTCTCTACTTCCTGCTGCTGTCAGGCCCTGAGATCTGTGGTCCCCAGTTTCACATGGACTGAACTACAATATCTCCAAGGAAAACTGTAAGCAAATAAATCTTCCTTCCTTTAAGTTATGTGGTTGGCTCTTTAGATTGTAGCTGTGAAAATGCTGACTAACACAAGGTCCATGATTGAATACTGGTAACTATGAGAAGAGAGAGAGAACACACAACACACATATACACACAGGTACTTCTTGTCTCTTTCTATATGATGCTCTATGCAACCTTGGACCTCTGCTAGCAAGAAGCTCATCACCAGATGCAGCCTCTCTCAACCTGTGACCTCCATACTTGTGATCCAAAACAGAAGAGGGAATAGGTCCAACACTCCAACATCTAGGCACAGGTAGAAACTTCCTCAATAAGACCCCCAAAGCTCAGGAAATCAAAACAAGAATTAATAAATGGGAGGGCATTAAACTAAAAAGTTTCTGCTCATCAAAGGAAACCATTAAGAGTCTAAAGAGAGAGCCTACAAAATGGGAGAAGATCTTTGCCAGCTATTCCTCTGATAGAGGACTAGTATCTAGAATATACAAAGTACTTAAAAGACTTAACACTAAAAAAATCCAGTAAAGAACTGGGCAATTGAACTAAATAGGCACTTCACAAAAGAAGAAATATAAATGGCCAATAAACACATGAAAAAATGTTCAGCATCATTAGCAATCAGAAAAATGCAAATCAAAACTACACTGAAATTCCATCTAACTCCAATCAGAATGGCAATCAGTAAGAAGTCAAAAAACAATGAATGCTGGTGAGGATGTGGGGAAATAGGTACTGTTCTATACTGTTGGTGGTATTGCAAATTACTACAGCTGCTATGGAGTGATTCCTTCATTCATCCTCCCTCTCCCCCATCCCCTCCCCAGACCACCTCCACCACCCTGGCTCCAGTGGAGTTTCTACTCCTTTATCCAAAGTCCCCACTTATAGTCCAGTTGCTCCCTAGGTTCATCATATGAGAGAAAACATATGACCCTTCACTCTCTGTGACTGGCTTATCTCACTTAACATAATGTTCTCCAGGTCCTTCCATTTTCCTGCAAATGACATAATTTTGTTCTTCTTTATTGCTGAGTAGAATTCCATTGCCTGTATATACCAGTGTGGAGATTCCTCAGAAAATTGGGAATGGATCCACCAAAGGATCCAGCTATCCCACTCTTGGGTATTTTTCCAAAGGGACTGAAATCATAATATTATAGTAATATATGCATATCCATGTTTATAGCAGCACAATTCACAAATGCCAAATTATGGAACCAACCTAGGTGTCTATCAACAGATGAATGGATTTCAAAATTATGGTATATACAGGCAATGGAATTCTACTCAGCAATAAAGAAGAACAAAATTATGTCATTTGCAGGAAAATTGATGGATCTGGAGAACATTATGTTAAGTGAGATAAGCCAATCACAGAGAGTGAAGGGCCATATGGTTTCTCTCATATGATGAACCTAGGGAGCAACTGCACTATAAGTGGGGACTTTGGATAAAGGAGTAGAAACTCCACTGGAGCCAGGGTGGTGGAGGTGGTCTAGGGGAGGGGGTGGGGGAGAGGGAGGATTAATGAAGGAATCACTCCCATTGACATTATGTACATATGTGAGAATGCCAATGTCAATCTCAATATCCTGTGTGGGGAAGGGGGGAGGTGGGGAGGGAGCCAGGGGAAAATCCACCAAGTGCTGTGTGCATGTATGTCAATATCACTATGAACTACATTATGATGTGAGACTATAATGCACCAATAAAAGTATAAAAATAAAATAAAACAAACCCCTATGTAAAAACAATTCACCCAGTCTTGGGTATTGTGTTATTGGCAACTTAAAATGGATTGATACAAGGAAAATACTTGCTTTCTTCCTTATCTTGTTTGGAAAGCTAGTTTCTCACTATTAAACATGATGTGAAAAGGATTTTGTAGATATTCTTTATCAATTTGATAAAAACAAAAACAAACCCTCTTTGTTTTTGGAAAATAAGGATTCAAATAAGTTCCGCATATTTTATATACTTGTTACATTTTTCAAGTCTGTTTAAGTTCAGAATAGCTGTCTAATTCTTATGCCATTGGCTTGCTGAAGATACCAGATCTGCTGTCATAAAGAATACCCCACCTTCTGTGTTTATCTATTTGTTTACTTGTGATGCCAATTTGTGCCTCTGACTCTGGTATTATCTACAAAATATAGGTTATGTTTTAAGTCTTAGTTTGATCCAGGTTTTATGCTTTGACAAGGAAACTTCATACATGATGTAGTGTGCTTCAGTGTGCATATGTAGTCCGTGGTTCCCACCCTCTTTTAATCTAAAAATGTCTCATTCCTCCATTTCTGCCCTTGACACCCCCACCCCTTCTATGAAGCACTGTACTCCTCACTAGCTTGCATTGATTTGCTCCCTCCTCTCAACTCCTCTGGTATTTATGGTCTGGAATATAACATCTCACATTTACCTTTATGCTACTCCATATGTTGTTTTGAAGTGAATGTTCTACTTTGTGTTTAACTTGTCTGTTCAAATGAGAGTAAGTAACAGATTCCATAGATCATGTAGATCATGTTTTTTTCCTGTGGTAACAGGGTTTTGTAGATTTCCATTGTATATTTTCTTTTTTATAATGTTATGGCTGGCTCCCCAGGAGCTTATCCATGTTTCTTTCATTTGTAAAGAACAAATTAAGTACAGAGGTGTGTTTATGCCACAGATATAGAAGAATCAAAGATGGCAAGAGTAAATACAACACAAAGAAGTAAGAGTAACTGCAGTTACTAGGACTGTGAACATAGACCCTGGGCAATTAAATATTTGTCAGAAAAAAAGGAATGCTTGATTTCTTCATTCTGTGACAACTATTGTGTTCTTTAATGAAAAGATTTTTTACATTGAGTAAACTGATTCCTGATTATTTTAGCAGACATAAATCTATTTAAGCAGTTTTCTCTAATAACTTTGAATAGTAAAGATAGTCTACAAAGCATTATCTGCAAAGCATTTAAATGCATATGTGGTTTTCAGTAACTGTTAAGGTAGCATCTTTCTTCCTCTCCCTATCCAAGGAATACCATGGCAAGATGGTGTTCCCAGGGGCTGAAGATCCCCGGGGCTTTGTTCCTCCTTCTTGCTGTCCAGAACACTTTCCTCTATCCCTCTGTTAATATCTAGCAGACTTTATTTAAAAAAAAACTAATAAAGTATGCCTCAAATCTAGTCAATAAATCTTATGAATATGAAACTGTTTTAGCAACTAAATAAAGCTGTTGTCTCATCTGACTAATAACATTGGGCAGCTTCTGAGGGCTTTAAACAATGTCACACTTTGTTTTGGTATAGCTGGCCATAAATTCAAATTATCGCATTATGTTGCCTAAAATAATCTTGGTCTTCATTGTATGGCAATGTGGAGTGGTGGAGATAGGTACTAATGAAGGCAAGAAACCTCATCTAGGAATAAAATAGAATGTGCTTTTTAAATATTTATGCTTACATTGTCATTACCTCATTTATTTGGGTTTTATGAATATCATGTTAATAGTGGCTTGGAGAACTGTGCGTGCTGCTTCTTTTCAGGATATGCAAACAAGGCAGACTGTTTATAGTCTACTCCTCATATGTACATATGCCACTTGATTTTATTTATTTCCCCATGCACACATGAGGATTTGGGCGTTGTGGTTTCAACAAAAAGAATCATACTAGACATACTCGGACCTAGCCTTTCTATCCTGATATATATTTCGGATGTTCAATAAGTCAATACACACAATCTTTATGAATATTCCATACACATGCATTAAATACAAGCCTATGAGTAATACGTTATTCACTCTGGGAATGATTTTAGCAAAGTTTCTATCTGTCTTTATTTACCTTTTTCTTATTCACTTACCTTCTCCCATCCCCAATGCTAGGCATCAGCTCCTTACCCTATCACAGCCAAATGAGAGAGAGGAGACAGAGAAATACAGAGAGACAGAGAAAAATATACTGGTTAACTAGAAAGAAATATACTTGTTAGTAACTAATTATTACTATAATTAATAATACACATATATTTATATTTATGTCTATATAAATAGACATAAATACAGGTAGATACAGATAAATATTTAATTCAATGTTTTAATTAAGTTGAAACATTTTTTGAAACTATAAAAATTATTATATCTTTACAGTACCCCTTTTTCTATACAGGAAATTGAAAGAAATCTTTCTGTTCAGAAGTCAAATGTAATTTAATTCACAAGTATTTAGGGTTTTAAGATTCTTTAAAGTGATAAAGCCTTAGAGATTGTTCTGACGGGGTTAGTTGCCACTTAGACTTCAGGCCACTAAGTGAATCTATCAGAGGAAACAATTTGCTAGAATATAACAATACTTTGTAAGGTTTGAGAAATACCAGGTTAGCCAGTTTGCCTTTTTGGGCACTCCAACAAACCTACAAAATTTATGCCTACCCTGGTGTGTGTTAGTTCTCAACTGCTGGACTTACCTCAGTCCTCTTCATCTTCTCTAAACAATGTTCCCTTTGTTAAAAAGCCTCGGTCCTGCTTAACCTTGGTGGGTCATTCTCCTGGCTTCTAAACTGTGCCTGCGACTTCCCCATTTGCAGATCTTTTCTGCACTGGGATAAAACTGCCTTTCTTGGATTACAAAAGGGAGTGAAAAAATTCAATGTTACCCCCCCCCACACACACTCATTACTTTCCTTTCAGTGTTGTACAGATATAACTTTACAATTGCCTTTAGCCAGCAGGACCGAAATCTTGCTGTGTGCAATCATATATTGGTATAATTTCCTTCACAGACCTTCCCCAACCTGTTATCACTACCACGACTTTGTAAGAATGTCCCCTCTGACAGTGGTGGTGCTGTGATTCCAAACTATGAGAAAACTTTAAGCTCCCTAGCACAATTTACTCCGTGTAAGATAGGGATGCTGCACGATCATGGTTCATTCACATTCATACAAAGCAAACCAGGTGGAGACTTGGAACGCTGAGGTACATAAATAAATAATGAGTTTGCATAGCATTCAAGGTCATTAGGTAGGTCCAGAGAGCAATGATGGTTTCCAAGTTCACTCACCTGTTTATTTTTTAGGATGGTGGACATTTTACACCTTATAGAATATCATTCACTGAGATGGCCAACCTATAGAAGTTGAAAATATTTTTCTGTGATCTGTATGACTGAGTAGAACACACAAAGAATTGTTCAGCAGATTAAGTAGGTACTTCATAACGAACTCTAAATATGCATCTTTTTATTTTTCTTTTTGGTACTGGAGGCTGCATCAGGGTCATTTTACCTCAGAGCTACACCCCAGCCCTCTTTTGTTTTTTTCTTTTGAGACAGGGTCTTACTAACTTGCCGAGGGTCTTGCTAAGTTACTACCCAGTGACTTTGAACATGTAATCCTCTTGTCTCAGCCTCTCAAGTACTGTGATAACAGGCATGTGCCAGCACACTCGGCTGTAAATGGGCATTTTAAAAGAAGTAAAACCTAGCTGCTCATAGATTTCAAGTGTTAGTCTTTAGAATTGTATCAAGTAGGAAGAAATTGGCCTTTGCTTGCAAATCCTGGGAATTTTCTGAGTCATCTTGTTCAAGTGGACAAAGGTTGACTAAGATCATGTGGATGGGTTTCTGGTCCATTCCAAGACATGGGTAGCTGACTGGAGAGGTTTCCTATATGTAACCACAGAGGCCTCTGTTGCTTTATTGTGATCATGTTTATGAAGTTCTCTTAGATTCTCCAGAGTTTAACTCTGTGAGGGCAGAGGCCATGTCCATCTTCTTGACTGTATAATTGTCAGCATCTAGCTCAGTGTCAGACTTTGTCATATCTCTGGAAATCCCTGCTGAAAGAATATTTGAGAGAAAGGAAGATGGTCAGCAATTCCCTCCTAGCAAGCTGATGGTATCTTGATTCCCGGTAATAACCCTCTGATTTGCATTTTTAACGTGTGTGTGTTCTTTACCTGCTTTGCAATCTCCTTTTCTTTCATCTGCTTCTAAATATTGAAATGCTATATTTCTGAAGTTACTATACACTTTATCCAATTACTTTTAAATCTATATTCCAAGCTTAGTTCTCTCTTAGGTTGCAGATGTTTTTTGTAACAAACTAGCATTAAAATACTTCACTCTGTGCATGTTTGTATGACTTTGAACTTGATTATGATGTATAATTACAGTGTATCAATAAAAGTATAAAAAAGAAACAAAATTCAAACAAAATTTTATTAGAATTGCATCAGCAATCCTAATAAATTAAATGCTCTAAAAATAAACTTCATTTGACTCTCCCACAGATAACACAAACATTAATCTGCACCCAACTGATTTCCCAGATCTCTACCCTAATTGTTTCCCAAATGCTCTGTCTCCCTATCACATCTGTCATTAGTTTCACAGTTCATCAATTGCTGAACCTCCAATCTGGGACTCATCATGTGCTCCTCAAGTCCTTTAAATTCTATCCCTTGAATGTCTATTTGATATGGACCCTCTTTAAAATCAAAGCTGCGATTTCCTTCCATTAAGACTTCACAGTGACTGTGTGAAATGAATCCTGAATGGTCTTTTGGTCTGTATTCACACTCCTTGACCAACTTTTCTTCAGTGAGCTGCCATGATGATTTTTGCAAGACATAAGATTCTAGGGAAAAGTAGCACAACTTCTCAAAGCAATGACTATGGCCGGATACTCAGTGCCCCTATGTTGTTTCCTCTTTACTTCCCAGGGTCTCATTACTTGTCACTTGACTTGCCCCCTTTACTTTCTCTCTAGGAATATCATCAAAGTATCATTCTGAAATCAGATACTTTTTCCATGATTTTGCACATTCTGTTCCTCCTGCCTGCATATGTCTCCCTGGTATATTTTTCTTTGGTCAAGAATGTATTAAAGTAACTTCAATGAGAATGTCTTTGGCCCCTCCCTTGGCTCTTGCATCTCTCTTTTATTGCATACAGAAAGGAACCTTCTCTTCTGTGTTTCCGCCTGGCCATTACATCACCACGATGCTGTAGCATCCATGTTTATTTACATATTTATTTTCCCACTTGTTATGGTTAGATATAGAATGTCCCCTGAAGAGCTCATGTATTAATGTTCAGAGTTGATGAAATTAGGTTGTGAGGGTTGCAATGGATTTCCTGGGTGGTACTCTCAACAGGTGTGGTGTGGCTGGAGAATGTGAGTCCCTGGGTTGTGGCCTGAGAGACTGTGCTTGGGTCTTTGAATCCCCTTGCTTGCTTTCTGTGCTTCTGGCCTCCATGATGTGAGAGCTTAGTTTTGTGTACTCTCTCTATCCACTTTACGCTGCCATCCCCTGAGCTCCACAGACCCGGCCTGAGGATTGAACCTCTAAAATCTCCAAAAACTATGAGCAAATAAATCTTCTTGTTTTAAAATTGTGTGGTCCATAGTTTTGGATTATGGCAGTGAGAGTGTTGACTGAGACACCACTTAACATGCATTTTCACATAATTAATCCTAAAACCCAACAGAAAGCCTTCTGTAGAAATTATTCAATATTTACTGAACAAGTGAATAAGTAATAAGTTTCAGAAACTATCAACATTGGCCAGACCAGGGTAAGTAAATCTAATGAAAAATGAACCTAGGTCACCTTACTCATGAAGCATGCCATAATGTAATTTACCTGCTGTATAATTATGAAAAAATATTTGTAAAAGAAAATGTAGTTAACTGAGGACAGTAGTGTGGATATAGTATGAATTTAATAACCCATACTTGTGCCTAAGATTGGATCAGATCATTTTTTATTTAAACTTGATAAAACCAGTACAATAAAAAAGCATAGTACAATAGAATCAATTGTTCACAAGAGAATAGACTCCAATGAGTATTATGTAGTCTAATCCTGGGGACAAGAATCTACTATATTAGTGGCAGCATCCATTTCCACACCCACCATTACCACGTCTATAGCCACAGCCCCAAATTCTAAAGGTACCAAATCCACAGGCCTAATCATGCCCTCAGTAATAGCCACAGCTTGGGCTTCCAGACTGGTTGATATAGTAGACATTGTGCCAGGATTTGAATTTTTAGCTAAAGAATAAAGAGTCAGTTTTAGTGGGCAAGAACACTAAATTCTGAAGAGTCTCTTACACAGGCTTGGTGTAGATGTGGTAAACCACAGGTGCTCCTGACATTCTCAAGTAGACCAACTGTATTTAACAACCCCATTAATCATGTTTCATTAGATAAAAGAGACTGCACATACTCATTAACAATGAGATCGTTTTCTTAGTATAAGATCCTTCCAGACCATTGATGAGCTTCAAAAGAAAAAGAAAAAGAAAAAGAAAAAGAAAAAGAAAAAGAAAAAAAACCCCAAACCGTTGAGTTCAATGACCTTGCTCCCACTGATGCTGAATTTAACCTTTGTAACAAAGCTGCATGACATCATGTGGAGGAGGCGAGTGCCGTCTTCTTCGGATGATTTTTGCTAATAATATCCTTCATCTTATATGCAGATTTAAAACTTAACCAACACAGCTGTGATGTTATCTATATAAATCTTAGGAGCAAAGAGTATATTTTCTGTATAAACCACAAGCCATGCCAATCACGCATGACTCTGTTTTTCATAATGATGTGCTCTCTTAAAAGTAGTGTTACTTTTTCACTTGTATAGTCCTCCCCCCATATACATGGTGCAGACATTTGCTAAAATAATTGTTTAGTTCCTTATTTTATACTTGCATCCAAGTGTACACGTTTCTTCACAGATGAGAAAGGATTGATGATCTTAATTGACTCCAAGGACATAGGAAGATAGCACAGGTACTTTTGAGACTCATATTTGACATAGGGTATGACTATTAATTTTGGGGGGGGGTACTGACTCTACATATCACGTACTCATACATACACTAAAGTTTTAAGAGATGGGTTGAAGTTGGATATTATCTACTATGCTTTGAAAATGTCACCCAAAGACCATGTGTTTGAAACCTCATCCCCAAAGTAATAGTGGAACTTCTAAGAGGTGATTAGGTCATGAGGGTAGAGTCCTCATGAATGATTTGATATCATTATTGAGGGAGTTAGTTATGGGGAGAGTGGGTTAGTTATTGAAGGAGTGTGTTCCTAATGGAAGGATGAGCTGAGCCTTATCCTTTCTCCCTCATGTGTATTCTCTTTCTCTTCTACCTTCTGCTATGGGATGATGCACCAAGAAGGACCATGCCAGATGTGGACCCCATGAATTTGGAATTCCCCACCTTTAGAACTCTAAAAAATACATATACATTCTTTACCAATAACCCAGTCTCAGGTATTCTTTGGTAGCAGTGTAAAGTGAACTAAGACGTCATTTCTCAGGAGCACTGAAAACCACTGAGAATATTTCTTCCTCACTGTCCTCTAACACCATGCTGGATTTGGGGTTTTGTACTGAAGCCATCTACTTACAGATGTTGCCAACATTTGGCAAAACTATTTGTAACCCAGGGCATTTTTTTTCTTTCTTCAATTGGGAAATCAGAAAAAAAAAAGCCATAAGTCTATATTGTAAAAGAAGAGGCAATTCAACAGAATGGGAGGCATGAGAACCCAAGCCAGTTGCTTCTGCAATTTATTTGACCTTGCAATTTATTTGACCTTGCCAAATCCAATGTAATATACACCTCTTTCACTTGATGATGGAAATCTGCTCAACACTGATTCAGAGGGCCAGATAGTATCTAGTCCATAATGGACAGACAAGTCACACGGTAACTGGTGGCCCCTGGCCAAAAACTTGGTAATAATCTGAAAACTGTTTTTATATGAAGGTAGAAAGAATATAAATGTACAGAGGCCAAAATAGATGTGATCCCAAATCCTAAGAGCTGTGCATGAGTCAGCTATACAGGCCTATGAAAACCTCTAGACACCATCCTTATCTGACACAAATGCTTCGAGCAACATCGAATCTGTCATTCTGTGTAATCCACGTGGCAGATTCGATTTGTGTAAAACACAGCAGTCTGTGGGCATTTCAGAACATTCTGTTGTTCTAATTCACCCAAAGCTAGCCATCATTTTATTCCTATGAAAATAGGCAGCTGGTAGCATGCCCAAACAAGGAATATTTTGCTCAGAAAATCCAAAGAGGTCATTAAATATTATGCCTCCTGCCCAGTGGTAAGAGGGCAAAATATAGCAATTTGCCAATTTCATCCAGATCACTGGATTCCTATAAATTTCACTGATGTGGCAGATCCTTGAATTTTCATAGGGTTTATTTCCTATCTTCTGCCACCTATGGGTCTTTCTAAGAGCTCCAGGGTAGTTTCAAATTCTGACTTACTGTGTTCAAGCACCATGTTATTATAGATATAGTGCACTAACATGATATCCTTGGAATACAGAAGCATCCAAGGTCCCTGGAGACAAATTTATGTCTGAGGGCTGAAGAGTTAGCGTGCTTCTGAGATGGGGCAGTAAGGAATACTGCTGGACCTGCCAGGTGAATGCAAACTAATTCTGGTGCTCTTCATTTGCAGAGGAAAAAGCCTCTGCCAGATCAAATGTGCATACTAGGTTCCAGGGAATATGCGTGTTTGCACCAGTAAAGAAACCATACTTGAAATAACAGCTTCATCTAGAGTCACCACTAGATTAAGTTTGTTCTGCTAGATATCTATATAATTTATAAATTTGTCCTCTATTAAGAGGACAAATTGTCAAATTGAATAAAGATATGGTAGAAATCACCACTCCTGCAATTTTCAAGACTTTAATGGTGGTATGGTTTGAATTGCGTCCTCCCCAAAGACGCAATTCTTTGGGGAGCTAGCCCCTGGTATTTGCAAATGTAATATTATTTGGAAATAGGGTTTTTGAAGATATCATCAAGCTAAATTGAGTTCATACTGAATAAAGGTAGATCCTAAATCCAATCACCAGTGTCCTTATGACAAGATCATGTAAGAAAAAACAGAGACAGAAAGGGAGAACTCCATGTGAAAATGGAGAAATTGGACCAGTGTGTCTTCAAGTCAAGGGAAGACAAGGATTGCCAGAAACCACCAGAAGCTAGCAGAACTCAGGGGAAGAGGCTCCTCTAGAGTCTTCAAGAGAACATGGCTCCATTCATACCTTAATTTTAAATATATAGTCTCTAGAAATAACAGTATAAGTTTCTGCTGATGTGAGCCACCAAATGAACCATACTCTGTTACATCAAACCTAAGGAATTACTATAGGTAGCATTAATATCCACAATCTCCAGAAATAAAACAATGCTCTTTGTTTTTTTTTTTTTGGTAATGGAGAGTGATAGCCTGTTTCAAAATAAAAATAAAAAATAGGGCTAGGGATGTACCTCAGAGGAAGAATGTCCCTGGGTTCAGTCCCTAGTACCACTGTTCTTTATTTACCATTTGCTAGGAAGAGGTAGCTTTAGTGGTTTCCACGTATTCTGTCCTATCATAATAGAACTGATTCCAGGGACCTAGTATGCAGATTCTGCCACTTGTAAATATATCTGTGACAGCAGTGCACAAACATGGGGAGGATTCATGGACTACTGCGAGACAGATGAAGACAAAGTTCCATCAGTCAATAGACCTGACCAAAAAAATGTTTTGAGTCTCTAAAAATTTAGTGTCAGTTTAGAGCCACTGTCTCGTGATTCCTGCAAATTCTGATACTTTTTCTTTTCCTAATGCATGGCAACACTGGCAAGGCGTTGCCCATTCTTTTGAGGAAAGCTGAAAAGATTCATAATATAATATGCTTGGCAAAGTTGCACTGACCTTCCTCAATTCATTGAAGGAGCTATGGGTCTGCAAACTGGATTGAGTTGAATGGGTCAATTGGTTACCATACAGGATTTGTTTGTTTTTTTGTTTGTTTGTTGCCTTTAATCTTACAGTCTCTATTCATTTCCAGATTTAATTAGGTCAGCAGCATTTTTCCTACCCCCTTTGGTGAGGTTGTTTCATACATTTGTAAGACCGTTAAATGATTTTGTAATATTTTGTAGTCCATTCAGGGCTTCTCTGTTATACCAAATGATTTTTAAAAATTTGCACTAATTAAGATTCACTTTGTGCTGTAATGTTACATGGGTTTCAACCAATGCAAATGGTGATGTAGTGACCAATAAAATATTATACAGAATAGTTTTACTCCCCTGTGATATGCCCATTCAACCTTCCTTCAACTCTTGGAAAAAACTGACTTTCTTGTTCTTTTTCTTAATCATACCATTTCTACAGTTTTTTTTTTAAATCAACTCCATAGATTTGTCTTTTCAGAACATTAAGGAATTGCAATCATATAATATATAGTCTTTTCACACATTTTTGGATTTGATTAGCTAAATTTATTTTTAAAGATTTTTTGTTTACATTTATGAAAGACATTGGTATTTAATTTGCCTTTCTTTTAATGCCTTTATATTATTTAGGTATTAGGGCAATGCTGGCATGGACAGAGCATTATTTGAATGATTTGCATGGGCCCAGGGAAACTGTGCAAAGACAAATGAATTTCTTTATTTTCTTAATCACTATTCTCACTACTATAATGAAAAGACCTAACCACCTAACTTAGAATAAGGAAGATTTATTTTTCATAGTTTCCTTGGAGATTTTGGGGTTCAGTTCATGTGAGGCATGGCAGCGGGAAGCAGAGAGAGGGAGAGTACAAGCCTTCACTCTTACATCATGGAGTCCAGAAGGAAGAGACAGTAAGCAAGCAAGAGGAGTTAAAGACACAAGCACAATCCCTAAGGCCACACCCACAGGGACCCACCTTCTCCAGCCACACCCCACTAGCCCAGGCTACCACCCAGATAAATCCATTGCAAGGGATTTATCCACTGCTGAGATTACAACTAAACCCTGCTTTGCTTCAACATTGCTATCTTGTTTCCATGAGGACTAGGGGGACATTCTATTTACAAACCATTACACTCTGCCCCTGCCCCCGCCGCTGCCCCCCTAGACCTCACAGTTACCTCACAATGCAAAATGCATTTAGTCCATCTCTGAGAGTTTCTAAAGTCTTAACCGTATTAGCATCACTCAAAAGTCCAAAGTTTCCTCTGGGACTCAACTGTTTGCTGTGAGCTTCTGTAAAAGAAAAAGTAAAAGAAAAAGCAAATTATATGCATCCAATGTACAATGGCAAAAAGCAAACATGTGCACTCCAACGATGAGGAATAGGACCACAGGAAGAAGGAATAAGACCAAAACAGTATTGACACCCAGCAGGGCAAGTGTTTAATCCTTCGGTTCCATTTCTGGCATCCAGGGTACATGGTAGTGAGAAGCAATCTCCAGGGGGCCTTGGCAGACCTGCTCCTGTGGCCCAGTTGATTGCAGGGAGGGGTGTACTCGCTCCTCCAGCCTGGCTCCATGGCTCACAGCTAGTAGCTTTTCCTCATGGTTGTTCCAAGTTCCTGACATTTCTAAATCACGGGTTTTTTTATTATAACCTTGGCTTCACCCTCACAGCTTCACAAACTTCCACATTTGAGCCTTCTTGCAGGGATTCCAACCTGCCAGGCTCCCAGGCCTTCTTTAGAAGTCTTGATGGAAGCCTCCATGACCCCTTTTTTCCAGAAATACCAGGATTATAGGAGGACCAAGATTGACCATCAGGAGGAAAGGATCTCTTTAATCACTGCTTTGGAACCATTCTCAATCATAGCCTCAGGGTCCACTTCATCTGGGCCACAGCTGGGCGCATGTCCCTCTGGGCCGTCACTGGCCCCAACTCCATCTGCCACCTCCATCATGGCCACTGCTTCCTTCTTCCTTTCAGCCATCTTCCTTTCTTCCACAGCATCATTTCTCTGAGCTCCAGTTTTATACATGCCTGTCTCACCAAACTGCAAGTCTATAAAATCTCTCTGCTTTACTTTCTGCTGGTATACCATTCGCTGAACATGGACATCACTATCCACAATTAAGTTAGGATATTTTGCTGTTTTGAGCTCTCCTCTGCTAGTTTATTAATCAGTCCATCATCTAAATTCAGCCTCACACAAAGTTTTAGGACACAAGAAAAATGCTGATAAATTCTTTACCAGAATGTAACACATATGGCCTCCATTTTTCTATGGAGTCCTCTTTGCCCTCCAAAATCTCCTTAGCACAGTCTCTGCCATCCACCTTTCTAGCCACATCTTGGCCTTCCAATTTCCACTCACAAAACAGTTCCAAAGACTCACAAAACACATGGTCAGACTTATAGTAGCAGTGACTCCACTTCTCTGGTACCAATTTCTGTCTTAGCATTCCCACTGCTGTAATCCAAAACCTGACCATGTAACTTAGAGGAATGAAGATTTATTTACTCACAGTTTTCTTGGAGATTTTGGAGTTCAGTCCATGTGAGGCTGGAGACTGCAGATCTCAGGGCATGGTGGCGGGAAGCTGAGAAAGGAGAGTACAAAGCTTCACTCCCACTTCATAAGGGCCAGAAGCAAGAGAAAGCAAGCAAGGGGAGGAGGAACTGTATATAATCTCCAGGGCCCTAGCCCCAGGGACCCACCTTCTCTCGTCACACCCCACCAGCCAAGGCCACCACCCAGGGAAATCCATTACAATGGATTCATCCACTGCTGAGATTACAACCAAGCCCGGCTTCCAGCACTGCTACCTTGTTTCTGTGAGCTGTAGGGGGGCATTCTATTTCCAATCCATTGCACTTATCATCCCCAAATTATAATAAAATAGATCATTTAACTTTTATTACTGGGATGATGAGTCATGATTTTGTCCACAGTTCAAGGTAAACAAATTTCTGAGGTCATGCCTATTGCTGAATTTTTCCTGTACAATTAGACAGATGTTTGCAATCCCTAATGTACTGCTCGCCCTATTTGGTGGTCTGTGAAAATTAAGCAAACAACATACATATCACTGTAGAGGTATATTTCATGTATAACCATGCCAATATATAAGGTCAAATGGAACCTTTTGACCAAATATGATAATTTTTAAAAATAAAATAAAAATACCCAGGTTTTTTAGTAAAAATGAGAACTTACCCTACTGATATCCTATGGCATTAAATTCCACTCACAGGAGTATTTTTGGTAGTAGATCTGGAGAAAAACCTAAAATTCATAGGAAAAATATAATTTTTGTATCTTTGGAAGAGAAGATGAAAGTATAAAATGTATCTACCAATGATAAAAAGTAAGAAAGAAATGGTCCAGCTTGCTTAGACCTAGTTTTCCAAGAAGATAACTAGGTGTGTGTTCTTGAAGAATCTTAATGACATGAAAGATGGATGGATAGCCACCCAGCACAAAGTCACCGGTTTGAGGAACAGCTTTCAAATATTTTGCCTTTGAACTGAAGGAGAATAGTCAGAAGCATGTGAGTCATTCAGCAGCACAGCTTGAATGACTATGCAACTCTGGGGAGACAGAAAAGTCCTATGGCCTGAGGCATCTGGAAGGCATGAAGAAAAAGTTTCCTATGAATGTGATATGGTGTAAAGAGAAACAGAAGCTGTGAATGCACATAGAATCAGAAAGAAAGAGGTTTTACAATGTCTTCATCTAAAAAAGCACAGACAGGTAATTCAATGAATGACCTCATGTGCATACTCATGCAATGTTTATAAAAACATATGCAATAGATATAAACTAGTGCACATGACACTAAGTAATCTTATCAATGGAAAGCTTATTATTGGACAATAAACTATTTTTTTCAAATGACAGTTGTTGCGTTAAGATATTAACAATATAATAATAGTACTATAACAAAGGACATTATCTTTCATGTATAAGATAGCCCAGATGCTTTTGGTCAATTGAGATCAAGATATGCCAAATATGAACCTATTTTTTTCTAGGTATTCTAGTAGATGTCATGCCTGATAATGGAATTACCAAAATGAAGAACATTGGGAGCAAAGGAAGATTGGGAGAAATGCAGGCTGAACTACTCAGAAAGACTCTCGGTATAATCTATAGGGCCAGTATCTATCTGCCTATGGGTAATGGGCAAATGATTGTAAGATGGGTGATAGCAGCCATGTCCCTGCCATAGCCTGGATAACCCTGTGGGTCCTAGGATAGGACATGGGTAGTAAGGAGAAGGTCACAGGCTGCAGGCCGCACCCCTAAATTCTGGTGCAGAATTCCCAGGAGTTTGAGACCTTCAAGTTTGAACCTTGCTTTATGGATTATTATGAAGTTTTTCAAGATAGGATAACAGACACTAGGTAATATTTAATGTGCTACTTCACTGGTGGAAACATTGGTAAGTTTGATGTCTCTGAATATATGTTCCATGTGTCTCCATTTGTACTCTTCCTCTGATCACTGCAAATGTTCCTGCCGATCATGATCAATGATCATGGATCATCAACTCTTACTTTTTAGTAAAAATTTCAATCTTTTTAGCAAAATCTCAAACTCTGGAGAAGCGCTAAAGACAGCAGTTTTTAATTTTTCCTCTTTCCATCACTATCTTTGTTTCTGTTTCTGTTTTTCCTATTACTCTCGCAGTGTCATTGTTACTCTTTCTTCTTTTATTATGTCACATACACACACACACACACACACACACACA
>PVJS01043534.1:0-17040 GCA_004027185.1 Glis glis | reverse complement strand
CTTGTTAATGATATCTTTGCTCAGGTGATATATTTTTTTGACCAATTAAAGTCTAGTTATTTGAAATCAAACACTACAATCCGTTCAATACTGGGCTGGACACTGCAGTGATTAGGGGGAAGTGTAAGGATCCCCTTACAGCATTGAAATAGTTAAAGTTAAAACTGCTTGCTGCAGGCTCTGGCTAACAAGGCAGGATGTCCTTAGCAGACTCACTCCCTAACCTAGACATCTGTTGGGAAAGCAAGATTAATGGTTATTGTGGTTACTATTACAAGGACAGCGAATGTCTAACCAGTCTGTGATGATCAACTGTATCTATAACCAATCCTGGTAAAAGTCAGGCAAACCCACGTGGAACTGCCCAATTAGCAAAGGGAAACTGAGGCTTTCTGTTTGAAAATTATAAAAACAGAAGTAAAGATGTGTCCGGGGTCCCCGTACTGAACTGCTGTGCCAGTTTATGTCGGGCGCCCAAGCTTAAGCTTGAATAAAGGCTCTTCTGTGGTTGCATACGGCTCGGTCTCCTGGTGGTCTTTCCGGGACAAAGGATCAGAGTATAACATTTGGGGGCAGTCCGAGACCCCCCAGAGACCCCCAGGACCCCCAACCGTGGAGCCTGAACACCGATCTAAACATCGATTGGTAATTTAAAGGATCCTAACTCTGTAACTCTGTAACTCTGTAAGACTGATCAATCTGTATCTGTATTTGGGCCCAATCTGTACAGCCGCCTGCGAGACCCAGGTGGATGCACCGAAAGGTCCCAAGCACCGGGAAGCAAGAGACGTCTCAGTCCCGGCTGAAGGCTGATTTGGTCTGGTCGCGTGAGCGGCATCCGGTCACATGAAGTGGCATCTGGTCGCGTGAGCGGCATCCGGTCACATGAAGTGGCATCTGGTCGCGTGAGCGGCATCTGGTCACATGAAGTGGCATTTAGTCGCGTGAGTGGCATTCGGTCAAGTTAAGTGACATCTTGTGGTCAGTGTTTTAATGTCTGAGTCTTGGTTGTTCGCTTTAGTTGATGTTTTAGTTTGTTTTTTGGTTGTTGTGTTTGCTGTTGGACTGTGTGGTCTGTGTGGAGGTGGAATTTTCCCTCTCAATGTTGGGCTTTTCAATCTGACATGTGATTTCTGAATGGTGGAAAGCTAAAGGATTTCATCCCTCACAGGATGAGACTGGAGTTTTTGTCTAAACTGTTGAAAGACAGAAAAGTGTTTGCTGAAGTTTGTGAACTGGTAACAATTCTTGTTTTGCTTTTGCTATCTAGTGGTATTTTGTTTTGGCAATGGAACAAAATCAGTCTGCAGCCTCGCCGTGTCTCACTGTCCTTGACTGCTTCTTAACTCACTTTCAGGAATTTCAGAGACAAGCTGCTAACTACGGCACTTCAGTTAACCCCTTTGTTCTTCACAGGCTGGCCAGCGGAAGGAACTACTGATCTCCCCACTGCTCCCTGTGTTCAATGTGTAATGTTTGGCGGGCCTGGCCACCTTGACTAGGTGCCCTACATCCAAATCTGGTCTGATATTTTATTTGACAAACCTTCCTGGTAAAACCTAAGTCTAGAAGTAAGGAGAGACCAATGAGTGCCCGTTGGTTCTGCCCTCGTCAAAGATGGGACACTCTGTTAAAAGAACTCAGGGAAATAGAACTTGGGGAAAGTGCTTGCCTTTTTATATGCTGGCTGTTTCCTCAGAAAAGTCCATGCCCCTACTGTACACAGACTTTATATTGGAGGCTGTGGGGACATTTGTTCTCTGATTCCTGGGCTCCCCTCCTCCATCACCTAACAGAACACTGCCCCTGTATGCAGCCAAGAGCCCTCAGTGCAGAGTTTGGGAAGGAAGATCGCCCATGGATAGCCATTTCAGCCCTCTTGTCAGCCTTAGACTTAAGTTATGGAATATTCTCTGTGAAGCAAATTAATAAGAAACAGGGTCCTCCCACACTCGAGATTTTGGCCTTGATAGCCACAATCCACCCGTGGCTAATGAGAGTGTCTTGGGAATTACAGTGTTTTCTTAATTGGAGACATCAAAGGTATCTAGGATACAAACAAGGGTACATGGGACCTCATCCAAATAAAGAGAGGAAAGGCAACAAGTCAGAAGGGGTAAAGATGGGGCAAAGGTAGGAGTGGCAAAACCTTAAGCCCATAGAGACCCTCCCCGGTGGACGGTGAAGCCTTGTTCTCCCCCTCCGAGAAATGCCGCTAAAATGAATTTGGTTTTCTTTCCTTTGTACTTTGTAATTAGAAAAGCCAGTACCCTCCTTTCCCTGAGTCATTTCACCTAAAATGATTATGAGCAACTTCTTCAGGCCCTGTTCCTTCTAAAGAAAAGGAGCACATTCGTCATGAAGCTGGGAAAAACTGTCTTAAACCTGAAGGGTAAAGTCACCTCAGACCCGAGACGAGTTGAAGCCGTTTCCCATCCTCCCATCCAAATTGGAATCCAAATGATGATCAAGGTAAAGAAGGGTCTTAACCGTTTCGTCAGACTCTCCTAAGAGGGGTGAAGGCAAAGGTAAGTTAAACCTTGCAAAGAGCTGACAAAGGTACCTAATGCCTTCCTCGAGCGTTTGCTGGAAGCCTACCAGCTGTATACTCCCATAGATCCAGAAGCCCCTGAAAATAAACAGGCACTCAATTTGGCCTTTGTAATCCAGTCAGTCCCTGACATTAGAAAGAAGTTACAGAAACTGAAGGGTTTTAAGGGAGAGAATAAGATTGTCCCAAATGGGAAAGGAAAGAATAAAATAAATTCAGAAGGCTAAAAGCAAGTCGCAAAAAGTTTAAACATGTTAAAAAAAATGTTTGTGTAGGGTAAAGTTTATGAAAGTAATATTGCATGTATGATAAAGATGGTTATTCAAAAGATTTACAGTAAAATGCTATATTTGTGCTTAAAAAGAGAGAGGGGGAACCTAGAAATGCTGCATTGCTTTGCCAAGTTGGTTTTCCTTTTTCCCTGCTCTTTTTTGTTTTCCTTAAGTTTGCTGTCCAAGGTTGCCTAAAATGTAAACATCTGAAAGGAAAAACTGTAACTCTTTAGAGTCTAGGCCACTGTAAAACTTAAATAGATAGTTTTGTTTAAACTATGACAGAAAGGAACCAGTATGTAGGAATAAGAAAAAAATGTAAGAAGGTATATAAATATAAAAAATTTTGATTAAAAAAATAAAGGAAAAGAAACAGATAGGTTGGTCTAAAAAAAAATTTTACAAGTGTTGATAAGGGCACCGGCCCTAACCCTCCCTGATCTTGAAAAACCATTCCAATTGTATATGGCTGAGAGACCCTGTCACGTCAGGACGGCCTAACTGCCTAAAGGCCATAGCTTTAGGTCAAGAGCTTCACCTAGTGGCCCCTCATTATGGAAACTGTTTTGAGATCACCCCCAGACCGTTGGATCTTGAATGCTCGTCTAACTCACTATCAGACTTTGTTGCTAGACTCTCAGAAGGTCAAGTTTCTAGCCACTAGCTCTTTAAATCCTGCCACCCTGCTGACTGATGACAACGAACAGGAACCGATTCATGACTGTTTGGAAATTCTGAGTGCTTCTCAAGGAACCCAGCTGGACCTGAGAGATGTTCCCTGGAAAAATCCAGATGGGGCACTGTTCACGGACGGTAGCAGCTTTATATTGGAAGGAATTCTCATGTGGTAACCTCCTCACAGATACTATGGACACGAGCTCTGGTGTCTGGAAATAGCCCTAAGACCAGTGGGGGAAATGCTGGTCTTATGTGTGATCCTGCAGCGCCATACCAGAGAAACCAGTGCACTCAAAACAAGATTTATAGACTGACTTGGGGTGGGCAATGTTGCTTAATAAGAGACTTTACCTCCCTAAAGAATGTGGAATATTTTATCAAAGGTCTCCGTCTTTTAATCCATGAAAATGCCGTTTGTATTTGTGTAAATGCTAACAGATATGTTTCAGTTAAACCTAACCCTAGGTTATGAAAAACAAGCCCAGAAGACCACTGGGAGATTAACTTCACTGAGGTAAAACCAGGCTCCTACAGCTACAGGTATCTCCTAGCATTTATGGATACTTATTCTGGATGGGTAGAAGTATTTCCAATGTAAAATAAGACAGCTCAGGTGACAGTAAAAAGCTCATAATAGAAATTTTACCTTGATTTGGCCTCCCCTGTATGATAGGGACTGACAATGGCCCAGCCTTCATGGCTAAGGTTACTCAAAACCTCTCTAAAATATTAGACTGGAAACTTCATTGTGCTTATAGGCCTCAGAGTTCTGGACAGGTAGAAAGGATGAATAGAATCAGAGAAACTTTGACCAAATTAATCTGAGTCTGGCAAAAATGGGATATAGACCTTCTTTCCTCCACCCTCTTCCGGGTATGATGTACACCCTATGTAAAAGGAATCATTCCTTATAAGATTATGTTCTGAATGTTTGTTTAAATCTTAATCCAGATTTAATCAGTTTCTTGCAGGCCCTACACTAAGCTTAGAGAAAAGTATACTCTGCTATTGCGGCTGCTCAAACTGGACCTAACAGGTCCCAGTTAGAGACTCTCCACCCGTTCCAGCCCAGTGACCAGGTGTACATGAAAAAGCTGCCTGCACATCTGCTTGAGCCTCAATGGACTGGTCCCTAGATTGTTATCCTCGCTAAAAAAGACCTGGAAAAGCCAGCTCCAACCAAAGATCAACCGACTAAGGCTAAATAGATTGTTCAGAAGACTGAACAGCCACCAAAGATAAGACTAAAAGAACTTAAACATGGACATTAATAATAAGTTTAAATTGCTTTTAAATTGTTAAATTGTTATAGAATAATTGTGTTAATACTAATTGGAAATAATGTTCAGGCTAAAACATTACCTTCGCAGGTAATTTAGTCACAGAAAAATAACCTCTGGGTGTCCCTAACAACTTCCTTCCAAATACCCCAGCCCCAACACCTCCCTTTCTCCCAACCCTTTTACCCCCGAGCGAGCCTTTCCTAACACTTATCCGGTTACTTATTCCCCCACGGCAATTGCAGTTGAGTTCCTAACACCGGAATTAACAATCCCCCGGGCACCAGATACTCCTCTTATATAACTGATCATCTGCTTCTGTATATCAGCTTTTGCACATAGGGGTAAAGATTTACCCCCAGGCACAAGAGAAGAGGGGAATGTAAGGACCCCCTTACAGCATTGAAATAGTTAAAGTTAAAACTGCTTGCTGCAGGCTCTGGCTAACAAGGCAGGATATTCTTAGCAGACTCACTCCCTAACCTAGACATCTGTTGGGAAAGCAAGATTAATGGTTATTGTGGTTACTATTACAAGGACAGCGAATGTCTAACCAGTTTGTGATGATCATCTGTATCTCTAACCAATCCTGGTAAAGGTCAGGCAAACCCACGTGGAACTGTCCAATTAGCAAAGGGAAACTGAGGCTCTTTGTTTGAAAATTATAAAAACAGAAGTAAAGATGTGTCCGGGGTCCCCGTACTGAACTGCTGTGCCAGTTTATGTCGGGCGCCCAAGCTTAAGCTTGAATAAAGGCTCTTCTGTGGTTGCATACGGCTTGGTCTCCTGGTGGTCTCTCCGGGACAAAGGGTCAGAGTATAACAGAAGGAGGGAAGGAGGGGCAGGGAAAGGCCTCTGAGCTAAATTATGAATGTCCAAGGCAGATCCTTCTGGAAGACTCTTCCCTGACCACATGAGGCAGACATGAAAACCACATGATTATCACTGATTGAGGGGAGAGAGGAGACGGAGTTGGGGCCACGGCCTGCAGCTGACACCAGTCAGCACGACACTGCTGACCAGAGCTGTCGAGGCAGGGGGAGGCAGGACTTCCTGTCGGGGCCGCCTGGATAGTGAGGACCCTTCCCCTCAGTGAGGCCAGGAGGCGGCCTCGGGCTGGCTCCAGCACTCTGAAAGCCCGGGGCTGGGAAACACAGAGGGGGGAAGCACTGCAGTCATCAAGGCCCAGCTGATGAGCTGTTCCTCCCCTCTCTGAGGGCCCTCTGAACTGGACACTGCAACACTGCAGCAATGCCTGGCAGGACTGTGGCTGCAAGCAGCTTGGGGAGTCATCAGGGGTGAGGAGCGCTGGAAGCACGACTGGCACACTGCAAGCATGACTCACAGCACTGATGGCCTCTGCCCTGAGGCTGAGGGCCACAGCAAGATGTGATGTTTACCAGTAGAAGGAAAGCGAGAACACAGAGAGGCCCTGAAACTCGAGAGTCGGTGTGAATGAATAGATGATTGTATGAGTTTTATTGCAAAACAATCTGGTGCTCTCTCTAAATACAATGAAAATCCATATACTGGCTAGATAATATTAACTTCCTCATAGCCAGCCACATAATAGCTACTTACACAAAATGTATTTATTAATTAAATAATATTATCTTAAAATAGATTATAGTCATGTCTCCCATGCATATGTAGTTTAGTCAACATAATATGTGAATTTATAGA
The DNA here is from genome assembly GCA_004027185.1 of Glis glis. Taxonomy (NCBI): domain Eukaryota; kingdom Metazoa; phylum Chordata; class Mammalia; order Rodentia; family Gliridae; genus Glis; species Glis glis. The sequence goes on along the minus strand of PVJS01043534.1, from coordinate 10,576 downwards.
TGACCTAGAAATACATTCATCATGTGCAAATGTTTTTACATAATAATTTAGAAGTAATAGTATTTCTGCCAGTCATAATTCTTACTACTTAGATATATAATTTCTATTGTTCTTTCTTTCTGCTATCTATTCTCTAAATGCAGAAATAGAAAGACTCATTAAATCCTAACCAAGAAACAGAAGTTTTCATGCTATTTGAACCTTTGGTGCTAAAAGGCAGCACTGAAAAGTGCTAGACAAGCCAAAACACGTCTGATTATTCTATAACCATCTTTGTGTAGTGAGGTCTCTCTCCTCCCCCAGGAAGTAGTTACTTCATTTAAATTTAAATATAGTTCATGATATTAAGTAGAAAGGAAATAGATTGTAAGACAGGATACAAAATACCTTAATGAACACAAGTTGAGTGGATTTAATGATAGCTCCTCCAAATATATGCCCATGCCCTATTCTCCAGAACCAGTGAATGGGACTTTGTTTGGAAAATGGAACTTTGCATACATAATTAAGGATTTTGACATGAAGAGACAATCCTGGATTATCCAGGTGAGCCCTAAATCCAATGACAGCTATCTTTATTAAACAGAAGCAAAAGAAGACTGAATACAGAGAAGGATGGAGATTACATGTAGATGAAGACAGAAGTTACAATTGTTATGGGCTGAATTCTGCATGTGTATGCAGGCAAACACACACACACACACACACACACACACACACACACACACACACCACACACCAGTTCATATGTTGAAGTCTTAATCCCCAGCATTGTATGTGACTCTATTTGGAGGAGTTAGGGCTGTTAAATGGACACATTTAAATGAGGTCATAAGGGTGGGTCCTATTTAAATATGAGCGATGCCCTTATAAAGAAGAGGATACAGACAAACTCAGATGAAGGACCATGTGAAGATGGAGGGGAAAGCCACCTATGAGTGAAGGAGAGAGGCTTCAGAAGAAACCACCCCTGCCAACACATTGATCTTGGACTTCTAGCCTCCAGAACCATAAGGAATACATTTCCGTTATTTAAGTCACCCAGTCTGTGATATTTTGTTACAGCAGCACTAGCAAACACATACATTAGTGATGCCAGGAAGCATGTGATCCTCTCAGATGCTAGAAAAGGCAGGGAAGGATTTTCTCCTCTAGCCTTCAGCAGGAGTGTGGTCCTGAGGATGCTTCATTCAAACTTCTGGCCTCCAGAACTGTGAGAGAATAAATGTTTCTGTTGTTTTAAGGCACCAAGTTTTGTTGTAATTTTTTACTACAGTCCTGGGAAAGTAATACAGTAACTTTCCTTCCACCAGGAAATTCAATTGCTCTTTAAGTGCTTGTGTTTTTGCTTGAGCCATGGTCCATGGACGATGTTGAGTAAAGGCCTCCAAGTCTAGAAAAGTCTAGAGAGGAATATGGAAAGCTTTGCTCAGGGATTTCTGCTCTCAGCCTCTTTCTACCTTCTGTCATCCACCTCCTAATTTTTATTCAGGGCAGGGAGGAGGTAGGGAGACAAAGAAAGAATAGCACTAAGTGTCAATGTATTTGCCTTTAGGGGTTTCCAATATTGAAATAAAAATGACCTTAAGGGAGGTTCCGTATTATGTTTTACATTATGTCCCATTAATACCTGGGGTTGTTTTTTTTTTTTTTGTATAAAATACTTTGCCAAGGGGGAGAAATGGTTTAAATTAATTAAATGGGAATGGGTGATGACTGATGGTGGTGGTGGTAGTGGTGGTGGTGGTGGTGGTGGTGGTGGTGGTGGTGGTGGTGGTGGTGATGTGTGTGTGTAAGTGAGAGAGAGAGAGAAAGAGAGAGAGAGAGAGAGAGAATGAGAATAAACAAATAGACCATCAAATGAATATATGCCCTGCTGCCTTTACAGTTTTCTGGATCATTTTCTGACAAAGCATAGTCCTGTAAATAGTCACAGCAACTCTGGAGACCCTCCCCATACTCTAAACATGCCACCGTATTTACTGCCATCATTATCTACTAATTTTTTTTGCCCTGTAATTTTCAAAGCAGTTTGACTATCTGATTAATTCTGGCAAGAAAGTAGAGGCAGGACAGAGAACCTTACCTACACTGATGAGACTGAAAGCAGGTGAATGATCACACAGAGTTTCAGAGTTGCCTTCATCAACAGTGTGTGTGTGTGTGTGTGTGTGTGTGTGTGTGTGTGTGTAGTGGTAGTAGTAGAAATTCAGCAAATATTTTTGAATTAATTAATTAATGAGGTTCATGTATTTTTCATAATATCTTCATGAACTAGGTCAGACAGGCTATTCATATTTTATAAAATGAGCCAGAAGTATCACCTGAGTATTCCATGGTAATTTAGTTAGTGTAACAGTTGGACTGAGACCATTGATTTCTTTATTTCTCTCTTCCCTCTCCCCTGCAGACTGCTTATCTGTGGGTCATAGGAATACAAGATAGATTTCATTGCAAAGAGGTAATGGCTCTATGGGCATTTAAGCTGTTGACATATTTTCATGACAGCCTCTGCCTCATGACAACAGGGACCTTTAAAAACTACAGTTAAAGGAAAAGGCAAATTAGAAGCAGATATAACACATGATAAAATAAACAAAAACAGTGCTATGAAAGATGAAAGGGAATATTTCTGGGAGATAATAAACTATGATTCTCCTTCATTTTGAGAGGAATTCTTGATTAGAAACTTTTGTCATATATAGTAGTGATACAAAAGACAAATATACTTTGTTCAATCAAAGGAAATCCAGGAGCTATTCATGGTGGCACATGCCTGTCATCCCAGTACCTGGGAGGCTGAGACAGGAGGATTGCAGGTTCGAAGCCAGCCTCAGCAATTTAGTGAGGTTCTCAACAACTTAGTGAGACCTTGTTTCCAAATAAAAAATAAAATAGGACTGGGAGGGGAGCTCGAATGTAAAATGCCCCTAGGTTCAATCTCTAGCACCACAAAAATAAAATAAAATAAATCCAGATTTTGTTTGTGTGTTTGGTCAGTGAAGTAATTTGTAAAACTAGAAACTTCATTTTCAAGTAAATCTTTATTACTCCAGGGTATGAAAGTCAAACTAATTCACACACACACACACACACACACACACACACACACACACACACACACAATTGTCCAGATGTGCAATGCACAGAGGGAGGTCAGGATCTTGAACCAGAGATGGATGCAGCAGTAGTGGAGGATCTCAGAAGAGTCCAGCCCCTCACAGCAAAGATAAGAAGAATGAAGGCCAGAGAGTGACAGTGACGGCATGGGCTGCAGGGCTGAACTTTGTCAACACATCATGGTTTTCTGGATGCTGAGATGAACATCCATTTTCTGATCGATTAAGGTTATTCATAAGACAGCAAGAGGTGGGAATGATGTAAACAAAACAAAACAGAAAATCCAAAAAAAAAAAACTGAGATGCTGAGGGGTAAGAAAAGAGAAATCAATGAATCACTACCTGCACAGGTGATAGTTTCTAGCTAACCATTCCTCCTTTTCAGCCTTGTTGTCATTTACCTGCACAGAGCTCTGGTTTCTTCTATAAGTCAAACATGTCCTGATTTTTCTGATTCCTTGGGCTTTCATAGTGTTTGAAATATCCTGTATAGAAGTAGGTATGCTTGCATGCATTAATGAATATGTAAGTTCCTCCCATGCAAGCTCCTCTCTGCTGTTTCTTCTGCAGACTTCCAGAGCAGCCCAAGGAGACTGCAGGAGAGATGCTTATTAACAAAGAGCTAATAACAAAATCACAAAAACATCTAATTAGTGAGGTTACCTCTAGAGCATCAGCCCTGTGGAAATAAACACAGGCATACAGTTGTTTCCTGCCTAGAACCATATTTTTTTTCATTTCCTTTATAATTAAACAAAAAAGTGTCATCTTTCTTCCAAAATGTGTCCTCACCTACATTATTGCTCTTGGTGTTACTGACCCTGGGTTCTTCATGCTTGGAGGAAATGACTTGAGATATGTCCATTGCTGTGAAGTTTTGGTTTCAAGATCATTCTTATTAAAACATTCACCTGGAATCCTTGGGCTAGGACCACACACACACAAGACACTCTGGGGCTGACCTGGTGGTAGCTTCATAGCACAGGACAATAGATCCCAACAACTGGGGTGGGATGCGATGGAGGAACTCTGAGTGCCCCATCTAAACTAAAACTACAGAAGAGATGGAGCCACTAAATGTAATTTGACCAGGTCACCCAGGTGCAATGGTACAATAATGTCTGTATCCCTCTACTTGCAGGGACTGAAGAATTTTACACATCACCTACAATATACATAAGAAGCATCCAGAGACAGCTGCCATTGGCCAACAAGAGCCCACATTAAAGGAGACTGGGTTTTGCTTACTTATAAAATTAGAGCTGCATCAGATATGGAGGCTTTCTATTCTAATCACTCATTTAACAAATGGAAATCCAGACCTTAGGCAGTGTAGCTACGTTTACAAGGTAACACAACTCAGCAAAAGAAGATTCAGTATTAGATTTCAAGAATTTCAGGTTTAAGTCCTATCTTGTTCCATTTTTACCCTATCTGTAATACATTAGAAAGTTGGACAGGTCTGCCTGACTTTAATGTGCAGTGATACCAACTTTGCCTCCATAAACCTTTTTCCATAATTTTGAAATAGATATAATAATGCCCACCTCCCTAAATGTTTGAGTAAATAATTTCACTTTTAAGAGAAAATGTTAAGGAGGTTGAGACAGGAGCATCACCAGTTCAAAGCTAGCCTCAGCAATTTAGCAAGGCTCTCAGAAACTTAGTGAGACCCTGTTTCCAAATAAAAAATAAAATTGGTCTGGGGGTGTAGAAGGTCCCTGGGCTCGATCCTCAGTAGAGAGAGAGAGAGAGAGAGAGAGAGAGAGAGAGAGAGAGAATGAGAATGAGAATGTAAGGAAACTCTTTACAATTTTGAAATAAGCAAAGATTTCTTAGGTCACAAAAATATGAACCATAAAGAAAAAACTAACAAACTATACTTCATCAAAATTAGCCCTCTCCTCTTTCAAAGAAGACACTTTTAAGAAAATAAGAAGGCAGTCACAGTCCAGGATAAAATATTTTCAAGGCATATATCTGACAAAAGACTTGCATTCAGAATTTATAAATAACTCCTACAACTCAATTATAAGAAAACAAAGAGCCTTTTTAAAAATAAGTGAACAAAAGTCTTTATTAGCAGACACTTCAGAAAGGAAGATGTATTTCTAGCCAATAGCACATGAAAACATGCTTAACAGGATTGGTCATGGTCAGATGAAAATTGAAACCACAATGAGATACCTATTTTCTACCAATTAGAACATCTAAAATTAAAGTCTTTCAATACCCAATGTTATGTAGAGTTACAGAACTTACATATGTTTCAGTTAGTAGTGAGATGGTAAACAATAGCAGAGCAAAAAACCAAAAACAAAGTAAAATAAGTTAGAAAAACAATTTGTCAATTTCTTACAAACTTAAATATTTACACTATACCAAGTACTTGTACTCCTAGGTACATACCTGAAATGAAAACATACCCACAAAATATCTTATACATGAACATTCATTGCAGTTTTACTTATAATAGCCCAAACTAGAAGCAACCCAAATGTCATCTGTTGTGGCCTATTCTACATGGCATAGTCTACTTAGCAATAAAAACGAACTATTTTACACATAATATGGAGGAACCTATATACTATGTTGAATGAAAGAAGCCCAGCACAACAAAGAAATCCAATTACATGAATTTCTCAAAGGGTGAAGTAAATGTATAGAAATAGGTCAAATTAGTAGTTGTCTGGGACATATTGGGGTGGCTATGACTGACTGTTAAGGGACACAGGGGACTTCTTAGCATGAGGGAATTATTTCATATCTTTGTGAAAGTGGTGGTTATAGACTTACCACATTTCATTTGGTATTAGGGTGCTGTATTTATTTGTCAAAACAAACAGAACCATACACTGAAGATGTATTTTATATATAAAATGAAGATGTGGTTTATATATAAATTATGATTAAAGATTTATTTAAAAACCAACATGATGTTTGTCCGGTGTGGTGGCCAAAGTCTGTAATCCCAGTACTTGGGAGTCTGAGAAAGGAGGATTGCAGATTCGAGACCAGCCTCAACAATTAAGTGAGACTCTCAGCAACCTAGCAAGACCCTGCTTCAAAAAAAATAAATAAATAAATAAAAAGAGGTTGAGAGTGTAGCTCAGAGATAGAATGCTCCTGGGTTCAATTCCCAGTACCAAAAAGAATCAACAAAATGTTTTAACTCTAGCTATGTAGGAGCTCAGAGAAGGATTCAGTGGTATTGGTTCTGTTTTAAAGTTAGATGGTCAGTTGACAGATGCTCCACTTATTATCCTGCTTCACAAAATATACAGAGCACATGTATATGTTCTGTCATGTATCAAATATTACATAATAAAAATTTTAAAGAACTAAAAAATAGTCAAGTTGCCAGCAGCTTTTCTGGAGTAATTATTATGTGCTAGTCCTATATAAGCTTTAGTTCATTGAATCCTTGAATAAATTTGAGGGTAGTTTTAGTGTTCTAGTTATAGATATGAGGACACTGATGAACAGAAAAGTAGACCCTACCCATCAACACTGCACATCTGGTTAAGAGTGGAGCCAGCTCTGCCAGGTTCTTGCTCCTGCCCCACAGGCTGCCCACTGCTTTCCCTTGCACTGGTCTCAAGGCATGTCATTCAGTCCACTGCATAGCTCACTGCTTGCTTTCTTAGCACCAGGAGTATGTAGGTTCTAAAACAGCCTGTGCAGTGTCCACTGTAGAGTGATCCCAATCATTTGCATCCAGGTATTCTGTTATCACTGTCACTCTCTGTTTTGGTCACTTTCATTTCATGCTCAGAATATAATTCCCCTTGCTAAGTTTTCCTGCTTTCAGCTGTTCCTCAAATTTATTCTGAGTGTGGGAAATTGGGGATGTTTTCTTCATATATAATTCCTGTGGGCAGCTAGTTGAATGCAAATATAAAATGTCTTTCCAATGCCTGAAAGATACAACACTCTCCTTAATCAAGCTGAAAGGAACCCTGCAATCAAGTTCAAGCCAAGATTGCCTCCTCAGATACGCTCAGCAGTGTAACTCTAAAGTCTTCAGGGATACTCCGCACCCAGCTAGTGCTGTCCTCTGCAGCCCTTATGAAGAACTCTACCTTCTCTTTCTTTCTTCTGAATCCATTTGTCTTTCAAAGCCCAAGTCATCTCCTCAGTAAGGCTTCTCTGACACCCAGAACCAACCACTCTTTCTATCCCTACCGTGTTTGTGTATTACTATATAGAAGGTACCCGTTCATTCATTCATGTCTTCACCACAACTACTGAATTTGCACTATGGGCCATTTTCAATGTGTGGTGTAGGGAATATAGTAGTGAATGAGGGGAAATGGTTCTGTTGTCACGAGAATTATGACTGCCATTTATATTGGTGTTATTCCTTCAATTATAAGCTCCTTGATGTCTGGGATCTTATTTTGTCTGTACCACTCAGTAGGTATAATTTATGTTCACAATTATAGTTAAAGAAGAAGACAATTCAAAAGTAATTATTACTTATGCCATTTTTAGTAGTCAAGTATTGCATCTATCATCAATCTCTATCTATCTATCATCTATCTATCATTTATCTATCTAGTTGGTGACAAATAAAGAATAAAACTCCTTGAAAGCTATGTATAAAAATTTAAGTAGTGGTTTTCCTTGGATGTTAGGAGCATAAGTAGCTTCATCTACTATATATGCTTATTTCTTATGTAATTTAAAAGAACAAAGTAAAAAGGACGAATATTATTTAGTTAAGATTCTTATATTGTGCTTTCTGAGTTCTTTTGAACTTGGGAAACGGCCCCTTCTCTAAAGAAAAAATTGATCTACTTGATAACATAGGCCTCACGTCACTGATCCTATTATCCAGTTTTCCTTGTTGTGAAGTCACGCAGTTATGACTTTGCTCTTCCTACCTCATGAAGCTATAGTTTGTGCTTAATAAATTTCCATGACTTAATGTACAATAAAATTACATTGGGCAGGGGACAAGGCTTATAAAATATCAATATATGATAAATCTTACTATCATCCATCAGCAAATTAATTGTAGTACAATGTCATATGATGTATAAGATGATACATGTTGATAATCTTATTTAAAAAGTTACTTCCATGTGGCCTAGTTGTTCTTTTTTATTTTTATTTTTATTTTTTGGTACTGGGGATTGAACCCAGGAACTTTCTACCTCTAGCTACACCCCCAGCCCTTTTTAATTATTTTTTTAAAAAAACAGGGTCTCTCAGCTGGGCGTGGTGGCACATGCTTGTAATCATAGTACTTGGGAGGCTGAGACCGGAGGATCCAGGTTCGTGGCCAGCCTCAGCTACTTAGTGAGGCCCTCCGCAACTTCATGAAACCCGGTTTCAAAATAAAGGATAAAAATTAGGGCCGGGGGTGTAGCTCAGAGGTAAAACGTCCCTGGGTTCAATCCCAGGTACTGCCAAAAAAAAAAAAACCAAAAAACAGGTTCTCTCTAGGTTGCTGAGAGCCTCTCTAAATTGCTGAGGCTGGCCTCAAACCTGTGATCTTCCTGTCTCAGCCTCCCAAGTACTGGGATTACAAGCATGTGCCACCCACACCTGGCTCTTTTTTTTTTCTTTTTTTGAGAAAGGATAAAATAACTTTCAGGCTATATTCTATATGTCATATGACAAATAGGTATGGCTTTTGACAGAGAATCAACATTATCATTATCGGTAATAATGTCTATGATGAAATAATATTGCTGAAGAAATGATAATGCACTGTTATAATGAAATGATACTATATTCATCTAAAGTATAACATACATAAGTTGTGATTACATTAATATCATTGTAGGGAATATTAACTGAAAATTTATTATTTTACAAAATGACATCCAAAAACATTATGGAGAGTCTTTACTATACAAGTATAGTTTAAAACCTTGGCCCAGCCAGGCATGGTGGCGCACACTTGTAATCCCAGTACTTGGGAGGCTGAAACTGGAGGATCGGGTTCGGGGCCAGCCTCAGCTACTTAGTGAGACCCTCCACAACTTAGTGAGACCCTGTTTCCAAAGAAAGAATAAAAAATCGGCCAGGGGGGTGTAGCTCAGAGGTAGAATGCCCCTGGGTTCAATCCCCAATACCACAAAAATAAATAAATAAATAAATAAATAAATAAATAAATAAATAAACTAAAACCTTGGCCCAATTAAAATAGACTTTCATCTTCCAGTTTAATACATATGTGAGTCATCTATACTGTATAGTGAAGCAAACTAGAGAATATGAATGATTTGGTGGTGGGAGGTTGGGGGCAGAAGACAAATTCTATAATCTAGAAAGTCACAATTTCTACCCTGAGAATTTAGGAACCAGATGAATATTCATAGCCTCTTCTTTAAGTGCATTTTTCTGGACTAGTAGATCTTTTTTGATAAATTAACCCAATATATTTCAGTGATATATCCCCCCTTATTTAGGTGCATTTTTATGATCAGAAAACATACTCCATGTGGGGTCACATCAGAGCAGCTCTATTTATGCAAAGATACAACATCTTCCATAAAGCCACCTCTGAATAATTGGACTCAGTAAAGATTCTCACACTTGAGGCCAAGGATGGGTTATTTCAACAAATACCAGATGATTACAGACCGTAGACTACTTACTATCGAACTATAGGGGGTATTCTCAAGTTCATTGAGTAATGGTAATGTCAAAAACTGAACTTTTCATGTTTATTTTAGCCTGTAAAATATATTTACTAAGAAAAACTCATGAAATAGATCATGAGTAACCAAAAATTGAAAAAAGCAGGAGGGTAGAGGTGGTAGGAGGCAGAGGAGAAAGTAAGAGAAGAAAAAATAAAAAAGAAACAGATGAAATAGATATAAGACCCATTTCCAAAGTCATACATATCCAGCATTTTTCAAAATTAATATTTTTAAAAAACAACTTTTCCTTTGTTTATGGTCAATCCAATTTTTTCATATATTTTCCATGTAAAATCCTGGGTAATGAGGTTCTAAATTAAAAACCTGAAACTTTTTGAGGCTGCAGACAAAAAGACCTTGAGTAATCTGAGTTTTAGTCACAAATGACACAGAACAGCATGAGATGTGCATTAAAAAGTCAAGAACTTTTGCACAATATTGTCATCAACTTCTATTCAGAAGCAACTGAAAGATGATTTCACAACACATGATTTGTAAAGCATTTTTATAAGTATTCTCAGACAATTGAAGAAATAAACTATATTGTTAACATAATGCCATGTTGTTAGTTTAATGATTTAGATTGCATCAAATTCTACCAATCATTTTTATTTTTATTTATTTATTTATTTATTTATTTATTTATTTTGCGGTACCGGGGATTGAACGCAGGGGCGTTCTACCTCCGCGCTACACCCCCGGTCCTATTTTTTTATACTTTATTTTGAAACCGGGTCTCACGAAGTTGCAGAGGGCCTCACTAGGTAGAGAGAGAGAGAGAGAGAGAGAGAGAGAGACAG
>PVJS01043532.1:0-17033 GCA_004027185.1 Glis glis | reverse complement strand
TGTGTGTGTGTGTGTGTGTTACTGGGGATTGAACCCAGGAGCATTCTACCTCAGAGCTACACCCCCAACCCTATTTTTCATTTTTATTTTGAAACAGGGTCTCACTAGGTTGATGAGAGTCTCGCTACTTGCTGAGGCTGTCCTCGAACCTGTGATCCTCCTGTCTCAGTCTCCCAAATACTGGGAGTAAAGGTGTGCGCCACCACACCTGGCTATCATTTCCCTTGATCTGCCAAGCATCAGTGCCCTGGTGCTGGCCAGGGGTGACTGGATTTTCCTTCCCAGCAGCTGGGGTACCAGTAGGTGGGATAAGAGTCCTGGTAGGTTCAGTTTGTCTTTATTTACTCCACCATTCTCGGAGGCCCAGAGCTCTCAAACACAAACCAGAAGGTCATTGTTCACTTCTGCAGGAATTCAGATTCTATCTTTTATGAGCTTTCATACCCCCAGACACCATTTTGCACACATTGGTTCTCAGAAGGGGTCTGGGAGCCAGGTGTGGTGGTGCACGCTTGTAATCCCAGTACTGGGGAGGCTGAGACAGGAGGATTGCAGGTTCACCGCCAGCCTCAGCAACTTAGTGAGGCCCTCCGCCAAGATAAAGGATAAAAAAAAGAAGGGGTCTGGGGTGTTAGTGGAGTGGTACGGACATTCCATGTCAACAACTTAGTCTACTGTGGTTCTCCGTGCTTCGTAGTTCTCACAATTTAACTTTACTTGACAATGATTTTTTTTTTTTTGTGGTTCTCTGGATGGAACCCAGGGGCCTTCTTACACTGCTATGCTATGCCATACCTAGCCCTATTTTATTTTTTATTCAGAAACAGGGTCTTGCTAAGTTGCTGAGGCTAACTTTGAACCTGTGCTCCTCAGTACTGGGATTATAGGCGTGTGCTACCATGCCCAGCTTTTTTTTTTTTTAAATCCCAGTACTTGGGTGACTGCCCGGAGAATCACAGGTTTCAGGCCAGCCTCAGCAATTTAGCAAGGCCCTCAGCAACTTAGTGAGAGCCTATTTCAAAATGAATAATAGGCTGAGGGGGTGGAGCTCAATCACCAGTACCCCCCCAAAAAAGGTAGACACATTCCTGGTTGCCCAACCATTCATTTAGTCTAGATGACTTAAGTGTGAGACCATGGTGGTGTGGCAGTAGTAGGATTTGAACCCACCCCATCAAAATGGTTGGAGCCCACATCCAGTGCCTTAGACCGCTTAGCCACCCTACCTCCCCGCCATGTTAAGCAAGGTCAGCCAGACTCAGAAAGTCCAGGGCTGCATGATTTTCTCTCATACGTGGAAGCCAGGGAGGAAAATAGGAAAGAAAATCGGGACCTCATGAAATTAGGAAACCAGTAGAGGAGTAGAGGGAGTTTGGGGAGGGAGGTGGGGAGGAAGCGGGGAGCTCTGAGGAAGGAAACAGACAAATGATGTTACGTGCGTATGCGAAAGTATCACCGGATCGCACCATCGTGTACAATTACAAGGCACCAATAGAAAATAAATAAAAGCTTACTAAGTATGAGAAATCAATAAATTATATGAATATGAAGGGCTTAGCACTCTCCTGGCCAAAGTAGAGCTTAAAAAGTACTGTTGTAAGCCGGGCGTGGTGGCGCACGCTTGTAATCCCAGTACTTTGGGAGGCGGAGACCGGAGGATCCGGGTTCGCGGCCAGCCTCAGCTCGCACACACGCACACGATCTATCTCCCTCTGTCTCTCTCTGTCTCTGTCTGTCTGTCTGTTTCTCTCTCTACCTAGTGAGGCCCTCCGCAACTTCGTGAGACCCGGTTTCAAAAATAAAGCATAAAAAAATAGGGCCAGGGGTGTAGTGCGGAGGTAGAACGCCCCTGCGTTCAATCCCCGGTACCGCAAAAAAAAAAAAAAAAAAGTACTGTTGTGAGCCACGGGGGAGGCTGGGATAGGAGGATGGCAGGTTCGAGGCCAATCTGAGGAACCCTGTTAGGAGACCCTGTTTCAAAATAAAAAATCAAAAGGGCTGGGGGTAGAGCGCAGAGATAGGACTCCCCCCCCAAGGTTCAATAACCAGTACCTCAAAAAATGAGTATTGTTGTGTTGATAAATAGCCAGCCTTTGTTGGGTTCCTGCCTTTAAGACACCTGAAAGCCTTGTAGAGAAAGACCAGCAGGTAAGCTGTGCTGTTTACCTTTAAGGAACCCCTAGCTTAGTTGAGATAAGACCTCTGCTTAAAAAGATAAGCAATAGCACCAAGGGGTGTTGATCAGTGCAAACCCAAGTGGGTGCTGGAGGAGTGGGGAGGAGGGAGAGAGTTCACTGTGAATTAGAATAATAATAACCAGGGCAGTGCTGGCAGCCAACATTTATGGAGAACTTGCCCTGTGCTAAGCCGATCAGGTCTTTCACAGGAACTCATTTAGTTCTCCTGTCAAGCGGGGCATGGTCGTGCATGCCTGTAATCCTAGTACTTAGGAGGCTGAGATGGGAGGATCACAGATTCACGGCCAGCCTCAGCAATTTAGTGAAGCCCTTTGCAATTTACTGAGACCCTGCTTCAAAATAAAAAATAAAATTGGGCTGGGGATGTAGCTTGGAGGTAGAACGCCCCTGGGTTCAATCCCTAGGACCACACACATACGCATGAATAAACAAATTTCACATCAACATGTGAGAGAGGTATTTCTTATTACTCCTGCAATCGCTCAGAAATTGGAGCAAGGTTAACCAACTGGCCCAAGTTCTCGCCCTGAGGAAACCAGGGTGCCTCTGTTTGGTTCTGGGTGCCTGACTCCTGCCGGGCCCACCATCTTGCATACCCCAGGGTGGTCTAGGAAGATTTGATTGAAGGGGGACCTCATGAGCAAAGGAAGTAGGCCACCTCGTAGAAGAGGTTTTCACCAGCCTGTTTAAAGGTCTCAGGGCAGACAAAGCACCCGGGCTTGACCCAGGAAGCAGCGGAGAGCCAGGAGAAGGACCCGGGGTTCGCGGCCAGCCTCAGCAACTCGTGAGGCCTCCGCAACCCAGTAAGACCCTGTTTCAAAATAAAGAATAAAATAGGGCTGGGGGTGTAGCTTGGAGGTAGAATGCCCCTGGGTTCAATCCCTAGTAGTACCCCCCCAATAAAAAAAAGAAAAGAAGGAGGGACTTTGATCACCTGGCCAAGACTGCACGTGTTTAGAGAGCAAGGTTAGGGGAATAACTGCCGATCTCTCCTTCATGGCTGCTGATCTGGGATTTAAACACAGGCTCCAAAATAAAGCGGAAGCCGTTTTAGCTCAAAGAAGCCAGCCAAGCCTGACATTAAATGACACGAGGCTCCTGCAAACAGGGGAGGACTGGGAACAAAGGTTACATCCTGCACCATAACTCATTTCAGACAAAGAAGAGACGCGATTAAGAAACGTTCTGGCAAGATCGCCCCAAGATTATTTCCTAGGAAGGAGGCCCAGGGCTCAGCCTCACAGGGAAAATGCGGGGTGTTTGCTGGGTGTGTGGAAGGAGCACAGTTTGACGTGTGGAAGTAGATTGAGCCCATCTCCCTGGGGAGGTGGGAAGGGAAGTCCTCACACAGTTGTGTGCTGTCATGAGGTTCCGGAAGAGCCAGGCATGGCGGAGCACACCTGTCATCCCAGGACTTGGGAGGCTGAGACTGGAGGATTGCAGGTTTGAGGCCAGCCTCAGCAACTTACTGAGACCCTCAACATTTCAAAATAAAAAAAAAGAACTGTGTGCATGTATGCCTCTATCACCCTGACCTTCAAGGTGTATGATTACAATGCATGCACCAATAAAAATAGATAAATAATAAATAAATAGAGCTTAGGGTATAGCTCAGAGGTAGAAGGCACCTGGATTCAATCCCCGGTACCAAAAAAGCAAAGTAGGGGGACATCCAGAATAAGAGGAAGGGGTCTGTTGGAATTAGAGACCTGGACTGAGCTGGGGAGGGGCAGAGTTCAAAGGTGAACTCCACTCCTTAGGGTGTGTGTGTGTGTGTGTGTGTGTGTGTGTGTGTGTGTTTTACTGGGGATTGAACTCAGGGTATTCTACATCTGAGCTACACCCCCAGCCCTTTTTATTCTTTTTTTTTTTTGCGGTACTGGGGATTGAACCCAGGGGCATTCTACCTCCGAGCTACACCCCCAGCCCTATTTTTTATTCTTTATTTTGAAACAGGGTTTCACTAAGTTGCTGAGGCTGTCCTCAAACCTATGATCCTCCTGTCTCAGCCTCCCAAGTACTGGGATTACAAGTGTATGCCACCACACCTGGCTTATTTTTTGTTTTGAAACAGAGTCTCGCTGGGTTGCTGAGAGTCTTGCTAAATTGTCGAGGCTGGTTTTGAACCTGTGATCCTCCTGTCTCAGGCTTTTATTGAATATGTAATGGGGCAGCCCGGGACACTGACTGCTTCTTTATTTTATTTTAAGCCAGGGCTAGCCCTTCTCCCGGAGGAAAACTTGACAGTCTGCTGTCCTCCACACGTAGACATGTCCCCAGGTATGCTAACAGGGAAGCTTCGGGGAGCAGATCAGATTCGCCTTTCTGGTTTCAACATTCGACTACGTCGCTTTCCCTTAAATAAGCTGCGTCAGCTGACATTTCAGGTGGGGGGCTTGGTTGAGGGCATTTGTAGAAGGGGGACCGGTCACCATGTCTTTTGTGGACGTTGGGTGTGTTTGGCCTTCAGATCCACCGGGCCTTTCCCCCAGAGCCCTTAGTCCCCTCTGGAGTCCTGCTCCTGCCTCTCCCTTGTCTTTCCCTTGGTATCTGCCGCACACTCTAGGAGCACCTGGTCCACACGCGCCTGCTTAGCGTTAGTTCTGGAAGAAGAGCGCACGGATTGGCCATCCCGCCCAGATGCAGGCGCGGCGATGCTGTTGCTGGGAGTTCAGCATCCGCGGTGTCACAGTATGGATTTATGATGGGGTCTGAAAAGGGTCAGAATGCTCAGAGGTGAGATCAGTACCGGGTCATGGATACTTGGTTCTGATGTTGGGTACATCTGTCCAGAGCTTGGTTCCGCCTGCAGAGCCCAGGAAGGCGATGGCCCTGTGGACTGA
Source organism: Glis glis (assembly GCA_004027185.1). Classification (NCBI taxonomy): domain Eukaryota; kingdom Metazoa; phylum Chordata; class Mammalia; order Rodentia; family Gliridae; genus Glis; species Glis glis. The sequence goes on along the minus strand of PVJS01043532.1, from coordinate 11,992 downwards.
AGAGGGTGAGGGAGGCACAGTCCTCCTCCTCTCAGCTGGCCACCTAGATACAGGCCAGCGCGTAAATCAGTCGGTGGTGGGATGAGACATGAGCTGGCCTCTGTCCCCCCTCATTAGTCCTTGCAGGATACCTGTGTGGGTTTTTTTTTTTTTTTTTGCCGTACTAGGGATTGAACCCAGGGGCATTCTACCTCTGAGCTACATCCCCAACCCTATTTTATTTTTATTTGGAAACGGTCTCACTAGGGTGATGAGAGTCTCACTACTTGCTGAGGCTGTCCTCGAACTTGCAATCCTCTTGTCTCAGCCTCCCAAGTACTGGGATTACAGGCGTGTGCCACCATGCCTGGCCTACCTGTGTGTTTTGTATAGATTGAGGCACCATGTAAGCCGGGCGTGGTGGCGCACGCTTGCAATCCCAGTACTTGGGAGGCTGAGACAGGAGGATGGCAGGTTTGAAGTCAGCCTCAGCTACTTAGTGAGGCCCTCAGTAACTTAGCGAGACCCTGTTTGAAAATAAAATAGGGCTGGGGATGTAGCTCGGAAGTAGAATTCCCCCGTGTTCAATCCCTAGCACCACAAAAAAGGGGGGGGACAGATAAGGCATATGAATGACGTGCTTCTGTCTCTGTGTTTTCATTTGGGGATCTGTGGACAGGCCGGGGTCGTTTTTACTTATTCCCAGTGTCTGTCTCACAACTTGTCTGTGCTACTTAGTGGTATCCTTGTCCCCTTTCCCTTCATGGCGTATCCAGGTGGCTGAGAGGGCAGGCCGGGCTGGGTGCAGAGCAGGGAGAAGGTCCTGGTGACTTCTGGTCCCTGTAGCCTGTTTGCTGGGACAGTAATGGAACTCAGGAATAGTCGGTGGCTTGGAGTAGTGTTTCTCTCTGCAGGGACTAGACCAAGATAACTGCATGGCGTGGGTAGCAACAGCTCTTGCTGGAGACATTCTGCCGCCTACTTCCGGTGGCTTTTAGCCCCAGCGCTCTTCCTGCACCTTATCTCTGTCCCCAGCTGCTGCGATCCCTTTGCTTTCTAGTGACAAGCACTGGGAGCCACAGAATGGCAGCCTCAGCACCGCCAGCCCTGGCCACCTGTTCTCAGAGGGAGTGTGACGGGGACAGTAGCAGAGAGCGCGGGCCCACGCAGGAGCCTCTCCGCTCCCAGGAGACAGGGAGTCCTCTGTGGCCAGCTTTCCCTGCACCCAGAGCCGTTGTGCAGCCGCTGTGCGCACAAATGCGCACGCTGGGGAAGGCGGGGTGGAGATGTACCAAATGAAAAAAAAAAATTTTTTTTTTGCAGTACTGGGGATTGAACCCAGGGGCATTCTACCTCCGAACTATGTCCCCAGCCCTATTTTTTATTCTTTATTTTGAAACAGGGTCTCACTAAGTTGCGGAGGGCCTCACTAAGTAGCTGAGGCTGGCTGCGAACCTGCGATCCTGCTGTCTCAGCCTCCCAAGTCCTGGGATGACAAGCATGTGCCACCACGCCTGGCTTCCAAATAAAATTTTTATTGGAGCGGATGGTGGTAGAAAAGCATGTCGCGCTACGCCGCGGCAGACATTATACAGAGCTATGTTTTGGATGACTTTTTAGAAGGCTGTATTTGAAGTCTGCCTTATTAGAGATCTGAGTCCTTTGTACTCTTGCACCCACCTCGCACGGTAGCTAAGAACACAGGCTCTAAAGCTGGGTGCGCCTGGGTTTGAACTCGGCCTCTGTAGCCCATCGGCTCTGTGGCTTCGGGTTCGTTACGTAACCTCTGAGGCTCAGTTTTCTCCTTGAAAATGGGCCTTAATAATCCTTAGCTCTCACTCTGGATTCCTAGGAGGGCTCTGCAAGATGGAATGCACAGTAAATATTTCATAAGAGCTTTTTATGGAGTTATTTAAATCTGGGACCCATTTGTTGCTTTTATAAAAAGTTCACCCCTAAGATGACTCAGTTGGGCAGCCATCTTTAAACCCAGTGGACTGTCCTCTGTAGTACTCAGTAGGTTTCCCTTGTACTTGGTAGGTTTCCCTTTAGTACTCAGTAGGTTTCCCTGTAGTACTCATCAGCTTTCCCTGTAGTACTCGGTAGGTTTCCCTGTAGTACTGAGTAGGTTTGCCTGTAGTACTCAGGAGGTTTTCCGACTCATTTAGCATAGAAGTTAAGGGGATGATATGCACAGGCAGAAAGGCCACATCTGCCTGAACACGGCTCACTCTCTCGTTTTCAAAACAGATCTTTTTAAATTTTTCATTTATTAGACGGGCGTGGTGGTGCATGCCTGTAATCCCAGTACTTGGGAGGCTGAGACAGAGGGATTGCAGGTTCAAGGATAGCCTCAGCAAGTAGTGAGACTCTCATCAACCTAGCGAGACCCAACTTCAAAATAAAAATAAAATAGGGCTGAGAATATAGCTCAGATATAGAATGCCCCTGAGCTTATCCCCAGTAAAACACACACACACACACACACACACACACACACACACACACACTTCATTTGCTTTATTTTTGAGAAGTTGGGATTGAAACTAAGGGCATTCTACCTCTGTGCTACACCCCTAGCCCTATTTTATTTTATTTTTTGTGTGTGGCACTGGGGAATTGAACCCAGCAGCGTTTTACCTTAGCTATACCTCCAGCCCTATTTTATTCTTTATTTTGAAACAGACTCTCACTAGGTTGCAGAGGGCCTCCGATCCTCCTGTCTCAGTCTCCCAAGTACTGGGATTACAAGTGTGTGCCACCACACCTGGCTTCCTCTATTTTTTTTTTTTTGTGGTATTGGGGATTGCACCCAGGGGCATTCTACCTTGGAGCTACACCCCCAGCCCTATTTTTTATTCTTTATTTTGAAACGGGGTTTCACTAAGTTGTAGAGGCCTCACTAAGTAGCTGAGGCTGGCCGCGAACCCAGATCCTCCTGTCTCAGCCTCCCAAGTACTGGGATTACAAGCGTGTGCCACCACGCCCGGCTTCTCTATTTTATTTTTTATAAAACAGGGTCTCACTAAGTTGCCTAGGGCCTCGCTAAGTTGCAGAGGCTGGCCTCAAATCCGTGATCCTCCTGTCTCAGCCTCCCAAGTACTGGGATTAGAGGCATGCGTCACCACACCCAGTTCAAAACAGATCTTAAAAAAAAATGTCAACCTCTTTTTTTTACCCACCTGGTTTTTCTCTGAGTTTGCTCAGCCTTTTCTCTGCATTTGTGTGTCTAGCTCTGCAAAGTCGTAATCAGTTATCCACGTGTGCTTTTGTGTGTGTCTGTCCCATCTCTCTTTATGAGACATATTTCTGCTGGTGCTTGGAATGAGATGTTCTTTTTCTTCCCCATGGAAAGACTATTTTCCCTCTCCTCAGGGAACTAGGAGATGAGTCGGCGCCACGTTCAGGGTGCATCTGTTTCTCTGTGCTTTTCTTCTCTGCGCTTGACACGTGATTAAGAAAGTAAAGCACAGAACAAGCCACATAAAGACGGTGTAGTTGCTCAGTGTGTGTCGTCTCTGTAACGTCTCTCTATTGAATTTTGCTGAAATCTGTCCACAAGGATGCTGAAGACCAGCCCGTGTGAAACATTAGATTTTTAAAGATTTTTTGAAACGGGGTCTCATTGAGTTGCTGAGGGTCTCACTAAGTTGCTGAGCCTGTCCTCGAACCTGTGATCCTCCTGTCTCAGCCTCCCAAGTACTGGCATTACAGGTGTGTGCCACTACGCCTGGCTCACTCCTTCATGTTAGAGATGGGGACCCCCTGAGGCCTGGGGAGAGGGAGTGAGGGGTGTAGGGGAGAAGGCACAGTCTCCTGCCACCCATCCTGAGGTCTCCTGCCGGGCCCTTGTAAGTGGAGTGATAAAGGCAGATCAACAAGAGAAGAACAGATCATCCTGCGTACAGGCACAGGTGACCCAGCCAGCACTCACAGGCGCACAGCGCTCTGGTCTTGGGTTTTCTTTCCGTGTAGCGCTTGCTCATCTCCGCCATTGCTGTTACTTGCTTTCTGCTTGACATGTGTTTCCTTCCAGTAGGACATAGTCTCGGGGGGCAGAGGTCTTGTTCCTGTTCCCTGCCCTGTCCCCAAGACCTCCAGCCAGGCCTAGACCACATTAGCAAGCATCTGTTGAAACAGGGAAGGCGCGGAGTTTGGACAAGTAACTTAACCTTTTGGTACTTTAGTTTTCTTGTGAGTAAAATAGGGCAGCAACTGGTGCCTGGAGGTGCAATGAGAATAAGAGAGTTAATCCAGCTAAGGCGCTTGGAACCAGCCTGGCAGATCCCAGTGCTCAGCGAAGGCTCCCGATGACTGTAATTATTCAATATTTGGTTTTCCCTCTAGACTGTAAACTTCGGGAGAGCAGAGACTTCTTCGTATATCCTCTTTTTATTTCTAGTAGAAACTTGGTTGACATGTGATTGACAGTGTTTAACGAGTAGATAGCTAAATTTTAATTTTTTTTTTTTGCGGTACCGGGCATTGAACGCAGGGGCGTTCTACCTCTGTGCTACACCCCCGGCCCTATTTTTTTTATGCTTTATTTTTGAAATCGGGTCTCACGAAGTTGTGGAGGGCCTCACTAGGTACAGAGAGAGAGAGAGAGAGAGAGAGAGAGAGAGAGATTGACTGCGTGCGTGCGCATGCGTGCTGAGGTTGGCCGCGAACCCGGATCCTCCGGTCTCCACCTCCCAAAGTACTGGGATTACAAGCGTGCGCCACCACGCCCAGCTAAATTTTAATTTTTTAAAATTTTTAATTTTTTTGCAGTACTGGGGATTAAACCCAGGGCATTATACCTCCAAGCTACATCCCCAGCCCTATTTTTTATTCTTTTTTTTTTTTTTTGCAGTACTGGGGATTAAACCCAGGGGCATTCTACCTCCAAGCTGCACCCCAGCCCTATTTTTTATTCTTTATTTTGAAACAGGGTCTAAGTTGCAGAGGGCCTCACTAAGTAGCTGAGGCTGGCCACGAACCCTGATCCTCCTGTCTCAGCCTCCCAAGTACTGGGATTACAGGTATCCACCACCATGCCTGGGTGTAGATAGCTAAATTGATTATAGAGAAATGATAGGCAATACCTCTGAAAGTATTTGTTGAATTTAAATAAGTAGGTTTCCTTCCTGTCTTGTCCTCTGAGCTGCAGTTAGTGAATCTTAATGGAGTAGGATTGTGTGGTGCCTTAGCTCATGCTGTGTGTGTGAGTGTGTGTGTGTGTGTGTGTGTGTGTGTGTGTGCGCGCGCTGGGGATTCAGCCCAGGGGCATTCTACCTCCAAGCTACATCCCCAGACCTGTTTTATTTATTTATTTATTTATTGCGGTACTGGGGATTGAACCCAGGGGCATCCTATCTCCGAGCTACACCCCCAGCCCTATTTTTTATTCTTTATTTTGAAACAGGGTCTCACTAAGTTGCAGAGGACCTCACTAAGTAGCTGAGGCTGGCCGCAAACCTGCCATCCTCCTGTCTCAGCCTCCCAAGTACCGGGATTACAAATGTGCTCCCCCATGCCTGGCTCATATTTTTTATTTATTTATATATCTATTTATATATATATTTATTTATTTATTTATTTATTTATTTTTGCGGTACTGGGAATTGAACCCAGGGGCATTCTGCCTCCAAGCTCCACCCCAGCCCCATTTTTTATTCTCACTAAGTAGCCAAGGCTAGCCATGAACCCAGATCCTCCTGTCTCAGCCTCCCAAGTACTGGGATTACAAGCGTGCACCACCACCCCCAGCTCTTATTTTTTGTTTTTGAAACAGGGTCTCACTAAGTTGCTGAGGGCCTTGTTAAGTTGCTTATGCTGGCCTTGAACCAGCCTTGAACACCGAGCAGGTATTAAGGGGCATGTAGGATCTGTTCAGGAGAGGGCTGGGAAATTATAGTAATTAAATAGAAAGTGATGCAGAGTCACATCTTTTTTTTTTTTTTTTTTTTTTTGCGGTACTGGGGATTGAACCCAGGGGCATTCTACCTCTGAGCTACACCCCCAGCGCTATTTTTTATTCTTTATTTTGAAACAGGGTCTCGCTAAGTTGCGGAGGACCTCACTAAATAGCTGAGACTGGCCGCGAACCTGGATTCTTCGGTCTCAGCCTCCCAAGTACTGGGATTACAAGCGTGCGCCACCATGCCCAGCTTCAGAACCACATCTTAACAAAGGCCTTTCTGGTCTGCTGGTTTGGGCACGTGTGCTGGCTATCAAAGTTGGGCATCTGCTCTGCGAACTTTCCCATAAGTCCGGAGGGGGTTCCAGTCTTGTCCGGTTGACACAGTTTGGCAAGAGGATTTGGATCTTGACAATGTTTCTTGCCCAACTTGGTTTCCAGAAAGGCCAACTTGCCTAATTCAAAAATAAATTGAAAAGCTGGGCATGGTGGCGCACGCCTGTGATCCGAGTACCTGGGAGGCTGAGACAGGAGGATCGCAGGTTTGACGTCAGCCTCAGCAACTCAGTGAGGCCCTCTGCAACTTAGTGAGACCCTGTTTCCAAATAAAAAATAAAATAGGGCTAGTGGTGTAGCCCAGAGGTAGAATGCCCCTGGGTTCAATCCCCAGTACTGCGAGAAAAAAAAAAAAGTTTATGCAGGTGATAGCATGGATCAGAACTTTATTTCTTTCTTTTACTTTTTTTTGCGGTACTGGGGATGGAACCCAGGGGCATTCTACCTCCGAGCTACACCCCCGGTCCCATTTTTTTTTTATTCTTTATTTTGAAACAGGGTCTCACTAAGTTGCGGAGGTCTCACTATGTAGCTGAGGCTGGCCAGGAACCTGCGATCCTCCTGTCTCAGCCTCCCGAGTCCTGGGATTCCACGTGTGTGCCACCGCGCCTGGCCGTGATGCTCCTCTCATCCAGGGAGCACCGGGGGCGGAAGCAGAGCCGGGCTGAAGGCTCCGTGGAGTCCTGAGAGACCACCGCGGCTTCAGGCCCTCCAGCAGGCCCTTGCTTTCCTTGAACTCATATGGCTTCGAGGTCCCCTGATGTTCCCTTCCAGGGTCCCCTGCGAGCCCTCTCTGGGACAGGGTGGCAAGAAGCCCGTGTTCTGCGGTGTCCCTCGTCCTCAGGCACACTGCCATGTTGGCGCTGGGCGTGATAGTAATGTGGGCTTTCGTTTGTAAAGCAGGTTCACGGTATTTGTTTTTTTATCTCATTCCATCCTGATAATGAGCAGATGAGAAGGGGCAGGGTGGCACTCTGCTGTCCTTGTCCCCAGCAGAGAAACCCTTGCACGGGGAGGTTCAGTGGCCGGGAGGGCGAAGGGCAGGGCAGGGCACAGACTCCGGTCTCTTCCCTGGGAAAGCCAGACTGTGCCGTGCCGGATCCCCGTCTCAGCCTCCGAGGGACTGGGATGACAGGCTTGCGCCACTACGCCCAGCTGTATTTTCCTTTTGAAACAGGGTCTCGCTAAGTTGCCGAGGCTGGCCTCAATCTTGAATCCTCCTATCTCAGTCTCCCAAGTACTGGGATTCCAGGCATGAGCCAGACTGTCCTGCGCTGAGTTTTCTAATGACCTCATGGTTAGGTGCTGGAGAAGCAGGGGCCGACGGGACTCTCTTTTGTGAGCAGGACAGAGTAGTGAGGAAATCTTCTGTGGCCTGAATAATATGGAATCCTGAAATTGCCAGGCTGGGGCGGGAGCATCCCTGAGTGGCTCGCTTCGGGCCCTCCCAGCCTGGACTCCTAAGACCGTGCAGGTCCTTCTAGGACGGTTGCTTTCCGGGCTGTATCTGTTTGCTTTCTATGGTGCATCTAGTTTGCCTTTCCAGTTCTGTAAATGGAGTTGTGGGACACGTGACCCGCGGGTTGGCTTCTGGTTGGCGAGCCCTCTGCTTGACAGTGAGCAGCTTGTGCCCTCGGCTAGACCGCTCTGCCCGAGGACCAACTCCCGTGTGTTTGCAAAGGAAGACAAACCTGTATTTTGTAGAAAGGGCCTATTGTTCCCGGGCCGGGGCTGCGTCAGCCCCCTGGACTCCTTGGGGCGACTCTGAAGAGTGAGTTGAAGCGAGAATGCGATCACCGAGCAGTCCAACCTCAGGGAAGCGGAGAGTAAACAAGAGTATGGATTTCACAATCCTGAAGAAGTCTCATTCCCTGCCTCTCAGCCGGCTAGCCTTAAAACAAGAAAGAGCCGGTGTGATGGCGCTCGCCTGTAATCCCAGTACTTGGGAGGCAGAGACCAGAGGATCACAGGTTCGAGGCCAGCCTCAGCAATTTAGGAGGCACTCAGCAACTTAGTGAGACCTTGTTTCAAAATAAAAAAATAAAATAGGGCTGAGGGGAAAGCTTGGAGGTAGAATGCCCCTGGGTTCAATCCCTGGATGCACATGCACACACACACACACACCCGTGCGCGCGCACACACACACACACGCACACCAGGAGCTATGGGCTCATGACCCGTTACCAGGATCCTTGTGACCTTAGTATTTAATTTAATTTAATTTTATTTCATTGTGTTTTATTTTTTGTGGTCCTGGGGATTGAACCCAGGGGCATTCTACCTCCGAGCTACACCCCAGTCCTATTTTATTCTTATTTTGAAACAGGGTCTTACTGTGTTGATGAGAGTCTCATACTGGCTGAGGCTGTCCTCGAACCTGCGATCCTCCTGTCTCAGCCTCCCAAGTACTGGGATTACAAGCATGCTCCACCATGCTCAGCTTTCCCAGCTATTTTTTAAAATAATTTTATTTCGAAACAGGGTCTTGCTAAGTTGGTGAGGCTGGCCTCGAGCCTGTGATCCTCCTGTCTCAGCCTCCCAAGTTCTGGGATTCCAGCAGTGCGCTACCATGCCTGGCTTGGACGTAGTTTTCATTTTTTAAAATTCTGGTTGTGACTACACTTCCAGCTCACACTCTCACTTGTTTCCTCCGGTTCTTACCAGACGGCTCGTGTTGGGATTTCTGTCATCGCCAGGGAGGGCTTTCTTTGAAATGTGAGAAATTGAGTATTGTTGGAAGCCATGCACAGGCGCTGGTTGCGGGTCCATGGAGTGTTGTCAGTGTGGCTTCCCCACTAATGTCGTTCCCGCTCTCAGTGTAAGAAAGGGATTGTTTTCTCAATTACTGCTTTCCAACTTTTTTCATTTAGACTTACGTGTGTGTGTGTGTGTGTGTGTGTGTGTGTGTGTGTGTGTGTGATGCTAGGGATTGAACCCAGGGGCGTTCTACCTCCGAGCTACACCCCCAGCCCTTTTTTATTTTTTTAATTTTGAAACAGGGTCTCACTAAGTCGCTGAGGGTCTCTCTAAGTCGCTGAGGCTGGCCTCTAGCCTGCGATCCTCCTTTCTCAGCCTCCCAAGTCCTGGGATGACAGGCTTGGGCCACCATGCCCGCCTTAGATTAATGTCTTCTACTCTGGACCTTTCCTTGATCCAGCGCCAGCTACACCTGCTCCAAGCCATATATGTGGCAGGTGGCCAAAAGGATGTGTGCTACAGGACATCTCGGTGGGCGGCGGCGGCCGCGGAGGGGGACACCTGGCTCTCGTCTGTCTTCTGCTCGCGGTTGACACCGCTCCTGCAGGGCGTGTCCGCCTGCGAGGACCACAGACCCGGCCAAGATGGGTTCATCAGCCTTGTCTCCTGCAGCAGAGCTCTGCGGTGACCTTGAACAGTGTGCCGTGACCTTGAGCACAACCGCACGGTGACCTTGAACGGTGGTTTCTCCGCAGTGGACTTTTCGGTTCTTCCTTGGCAGTTGTGTTTACGATTCTTTCAGCCTGATTCTGAGTTCAGTGAGTAGAAAACGATTCCCACCCCTGTTAGCCCTTGTTTCCACCCCGAGCGAGCTCTCACCACCGCCTCCAGCCTGGGCCTCTTTTTATTTTTATTTCTGTCTTTTTATTTTTAATTTTTGGTATTGAGGATTGAACCCAGGGGCATTCTACCTCTGAGCTACACCCCCAGCCCTATTTTTTACTTTTTATTTTGAAACAGGGTCTCGCTAGGTGGCTGAGAGTCTCACTACTTGCTGAGGCTGGCCTTAAACCTGCGATCTTCCTGCCTCAGCCTCCCAAGTACTGGGGTTACAAGTGTGCGCCACCACGCCCGGCCTGCTGACTTCTGTTCTCTCACGCCGGCTTCTGGAGCTGACAGTGCCTTTCAGGAAGCGGCCCTCCTTCCCCACTGCTCGACTTTTGTTTTCCTTGCCCCCACCACCCTTGCTTTCAGCCACCAGTGGGTACTGACTGAGTTACTCAGATGCCCAGCCCGATTCTGTGGGATAATAAAAAGCAGCGTGAAGAGCTGTCCAGAGTTTATGAGACTTGAAATCCGAGCACGTGAAGTCATCTAGCAGCCGGGCGTGGTGGTGCGCGCTTGTCATCCCAGTACTTGGGAGGCTGAGACAGGAGGATCGCAGGTTTGAAGCCAGCCTCGACCACTTAGCGAGGCCCTCTGCAACTGAGTGAGACCCCGTTTCCAAATAAGAAATAGAATCCGGCTGGGAGTGTAGCTCAGAGGTAGAATGCCCCTGGGTTTCATCCCTAGTACCACAAAAAAAAAGAAAGGAAAAGAAAAGTCATCTCGCCATATCAGCCCATGTGCAGAGTAGACGGAAGAGCAGAGGAGGAAGCCGCTGTCCAGGGGTGTCTGGGTAGGCTGCCTTGAGGTGGTGGGCTCTCTCATGCTCTAAACACTCTAGCCCCCCTTTATTATCTTTTATCTTTTTTATGTTTATTTTTTGGCAGTACTGGGGATTGAACCCGGGGTGTTGTAACACTGAATGACACCCCCAGCCCCTTTTATTTTTTATTTTGAAACAGGGTCTCACTAAGTTGCTGAGGGGCTCACTTAATTGCTGAGGCTGGCCGCGAACCTGCGATCCTCCTGTCTCAGCCTCCCAAGTAGTTGGATTACAGCCAACCCAGCCTGGCTCCTGTATTATATATGTAATATTTGATATAAATGTGAGAAAATATGTATGTGGGCTAGAAAGCATAGTGCTAAAATGAATGCCTGTGAACTTGGCACGGAACTGAACGCCTAGAATATTACTGATGCTACCCGCCCTACCTGGGGCTCCTGCATCCCTTGCCCCACCCCTGCCTGCCCACCCCAGGTAGCACCATCTTCCGTTCTGTGAGTTTTATTCCCTTGCTTTCTCTCCCCATCCCTTTTTTTGTGGAACTGGGGATTGAATCCAGGAGCATTCTACTTCCGAGCTATACCCCCAGCTCAATTTTATTTTTATTTTGAAACCCGGTCTCACTAGGTTGATGAGGGTCTCACTACTTGCTGAGGCTGTTCTCAAACCTGCGATTCTCCTGTCTCAGCCTCCCAAGTACTGGGATTCCAGGTGTACACTACCACGCCCGGCTTCTCCTCTTTTTTGAAAGTCTTTGTAAGACTCATATGTCTTCTTTGGAGAACTTACAGTTTTCTGTGATACAGAATCTCCAAGGGCTTAACACCTGGGGTGTATGTGATAGTTTTTGTGTGTGTGTGTGTGGTACTGGGGATTGAACCCAGAGGCATTCTACCTCCAAGCTATGCCCCCAGCCCAATTTTTTATTTCTTATTTGAAAGCAGGGTCTCACTAGGTTCCTTAGAGCCTCATTCAGTTGCTGAGTCTGGCTGTGAACCTGTGATCCTCCTGTCTCAGCCTCCCAAGTACTGGGATTATAGGCGTGTACCACCAGCCACCACACTTGGCATGATAGATAATTTTATGTGCCTAGTGCCCAGATATTTGGATAAACGTTATTCTGGATATTTCTGTGAAGGTGTTTTTGGACGAGATTAACATTTAAATTGGTGGACTTTGAGTGAAGCAAATTGCCCTCCATAATATAAGTAGGCACATATATGTCTCTCTCACACATACGTGCACACACACACACACACACACACACACACATTTTTTGCACTGGAGATTGAACCCCCCAGGGGTATTCTCCCTCCGAGCCTGACCTCCCAGCCCTTTTTATTTTTTGTTTTTGAAACAGGGTCTCACTAAGTTGCTGAGAGTCTTGCTAAGTTGCTGAGGCTGGCCTT
>PVJS01043531.1:0-17033 GCA_004027185.1 Glis glis | reverse complement strand
TCATTGAGGCTCGAAGCAGAGGCAGCAAGCAAGGGGATCAGGGACCATTCATAATCCCCATGGACAATCCTCCCTCCAGGGATCCAATTGTTCCAGCCACACCCTATCAGCTGAGGTCACTACCCACACAAATCCATTACAATGGATTTATCCACTACTGAGATTACAACCAATCCCAGACTTCTGACATTGCTACCTTGTTCCGTGAGGGCTAGGGCAACATTCTAAATCCAACCCGTTAGTGATTTGGTTTCTGGTTGTCTAGACCTTACTGATTAATTTCCTCTCAGGGACAGCTGTTGCATTTCTATTTGTTTTGAAATGTGTAGTGTTTTTGGGTTAAGTTTTTGCCTGTCAGGATGTACATGTTGATTTTGCATGTGTTGGTCCCCAACTTCTTGTTTGGTTCTCAAGGAATACTACTGAACTGAGATATAGATTGGATCCCTCTTTCAGCTGATATACTAATCTTTGTCCTGTCTTGGGAACTGAGGGTTAAGGGAGGCCGTTATCTACATATCTATACCTTTAAACTGCCGTTGGAAGTGGTCTGGATCTTGAGAAGGTTATGTCTGCTTTGTATTCTCTTTTGAGATGGTTAAGTTGCAAAAGGCTTATTGATTTTTTTGGTGCCACTTAATAGGTATCTATAGTTTATAAGATATAGGAGAAATGAGATGACTCCTGTGAGAAATCATATTTATTTTTATCCTAGCTGAATATGTACAATAAGACATTTGAAGAAATATCTGGAGAAATACATGATGTGTTTTAATTTGCAATGATGGGATGTTTTGGAACTAGAAAAAGATGGTGGTTACATGAGAACTGGAAAATACCCAAAATCCCACTGATTCATCACTTTTTTTTTTGCGGTACCGGGGATTGAATGCAGGGGCATTCTACCTCCGTGCTACAACCCCGGCCCTATTTTTTTATGCTTTATTTTTGAAACCGGGTCTCATGAAGTTGCGGAGGGCCTCACTAGGTAGAGAAAGAGAGAGAGAGAGAGAGAGAGAGAGGAGAGAGGAGAGAAAGAGAGAGAGATAGATCACGCGCGCGCACATGTGCGCTGAGATTGGCCGCGAACCCGGATCCTCTGGTCTCCGCCTCCCAAAGTACTGGGATTACAAGCGTGCGCCACCACGCCCGGTGATTCATCACTTTTAAATGGTTAATCTTATATGATTTTTATCTCTACACATATATTATTTTAATTTTAATGTGACTGTTATAATTGTAAATATTTGTAGAGTACCATGTGATGTCTTGATACATGTGTACATTCTATAAAATTCAAATGTGTGTAACATGTCTATCTCCTCAAATATTTATGCTTTCTTTGTGATTAAAATATTCCAAATTCTTTCTTCTTCCTTTTATGAAATACATAGTTCATTATTCATTTCAGCAGTGATCCTAGTGTGTTCATCCAGCTATTGCATACCCACGTCTATTTTGTAAGAAAAGGGGAACCTTTATGTGGTGACTTTATTTTGAAGTGTAGATAGTACTTAAAGGATTAGAAAATTATTTGTATTTTTGAATAAATGATGCAGTTACATGGAAATCTTTTTCCATTAATTCCTTTTGTAAAGATATAAGGAAAAGTAAAGATAATTCAACTTCCATACTTTAAGCTTTCTGCCATTTTCCCTAACTATATTTTGTTCTAGAGTGAAATCTTCCAACACTCATTTATGATAAAACTCAGCATCTAAACCAGGAGAGAAAAATCCTCGATGTGATAAACAAAATCTACAATAAAGCTTTCTGAAAACGTTACAACAAATGGCGAAAGAGCAAATGCTTCTCCTAAGGATCGGGAAAAATTCCAAAATACCTGACCTCACCACACTTATTCAACAGCATCCTGGAAGTCCTAGATAGTTAAATAAGGGAGAAAATAAATAAATAATAAATAAATGGCATACAGATTGCAACAGCAAAATAGAAGTTCCCCCATTTTCACGGGGCATCATTGTTAATATAGAATATCAGAAATAACATAAAAAGCTTCTAGAAAATCCCAACTGAATTATGCAATGTTGTAGGATGCAGGTCAACTCAAAATTCGATGCATTTGCATATAACAACAATAATGTGTGAAAAAGTATTAATAAAAGAGCTATTTGCAGAAGCCAGGCATACTGGCGCACACTTGTAATCCCAGTACTTTGGGAGGTGGAGACCGGAGAATCCAGGATCGCGGCCAGCCTCAGCTATCTCTCTTTCTCTCTCTCTCTACTTAGTGAGGCCCTCCGCAACTTCATGAGACCTGGTTTAAAAATAAAGTATAAAAAAATAGGGCTGGGGGTGTAGTGCAGAGGTAGAATACCCCTGGGTTCAATCCCCGGTACTGCAAAAATAAATAAATAAATAAAAAACAAAGTATAAAAAAAGTAGGGCCGAGGGTGTAGCGTGGAAGAAGAATGCCCCGGGTTCAATCCCCGGTACCGCAAAAAAAAAAAAAAAAAAAAAAAAAAAAAGCTATTTGCAACCACTCTAATGAAAATGAAGTATTTGAGGCGTATATTTCTCAAAGTATGTACAGAATCTATATGCAGAAAGCTAGACAATGTTGATGAAAAGTAATTATAGAGGTTCAGTGTGTTCATGGATTGGCTCAACACAGAAGGATGAATAGTGTCCCTGATTTACTAATAAGTTTAATTTTTATCAAAATCTCACAAAGATATTTGTAGAATTATTCTAAATCTGTAGCTATTGGAGACCAAGAATAGCTTATACATTTCTGTAAAGGCATTAAGTGGGAGGAACAACTCTCCCTGACATAAGGACCTACAATGTAGCTGCAATCAAGACAGTGTGGTACTGGAGGAGGAAAAGACACAGTGATCTATGAAAGTAAAGCTAGAATGGGAAACAATGCACACAAACAGGCCAAACTAATTTTGAGTGTAATACAAATAAAATCCATGGAGGGAGGATAGGCTTCCAAAGGTGGTACTGGAATAACAGGAAAACCAGGAGCAAAAAGTCTGAACCTTGACCTGAATGACTAACCTAGTTTAAAAATTAACACAAGCAGACCATAGATCTAAATGGAAAGCTCGAAACTGTAGGACTTTTACCAAAGGGAGTAAAGAAAACATATTGTTAGGCTAGGCAAACAATTTTCAAAACTGACAGCAAAAGCACACTCCATACAAAGAAACATGGATAAGACGCAGCTAAGAGGAAAAGACAAGCAACACATCATGATTCCTAAAGACAAACAAGAGGGAGCCTGTTGCAGGAACAGTCAGTTATTTTAACTGTGCTGGTTGCTCTACATGTGCACATGTGATAAATTTGAATAGACATACAAAGACACATGAACACACAAAAGGGGGCATGTGAAACTGAGAAAATGTAAATTAACTCTGTGGGTTGTATCCATGACAGTGCCCTGTTGCTCAGTTTGCAGGAATATATTATATTTATATTTAAGCAAGTCATTGCCTTTAGGAAAAAAAGCATGAAGCATTCATGGACCTCCCTGTACCTTCTTTTGGAATCTTCCCATTAAACTATAATTCTTTCCAAATAAAAAGTTCATAAATAATAAATAAATGTTTACATTTTTAAAAACGGATGCCTATCCTCTGGTTGTTGAAGGCAGAATAACATTCTCTCACCAGGACCATTTTGATCATCTCTGGATCTGTGATAGCCAACACAGGCTGTTGACCATCATACAACCCGTACTGAGAAAACAGAACTGATTAAACCTAAGAAGCCTAATTGTCTAGATGCAGCTATACCTACAAGTCCACAGTTTGATCTTGACATCACATAATCACACACCTGTCTGTATAATACACAGCAACATTATTTCGTACAAGAAAGGGATCCTGAGCCATGCATGGTGATGCATCCTTGTAATCCCAGTTCTTGGGAGGCTGAGAAAAGAGGATCACAGGTTTAAGGACAGCCTCAGCATCTTAGCGAGACCCTGTTTCAAAATAAATAAAAAGGACTTGGTGTGGAGCTCGGATGTAGAATGCCCCTGGGTTCAATTCCAAGTATCACACACACACAAATATACACACACAGAACAGACATTCTTTTTTATGTATGTGTGTGGTACTGGGGATGGAACCCACAGGCCTTCTACCTCTGGGTTACATCCCCAGACGTATTTTATTTTTTTTATTTGGAAACAGGGTCTCACTAAGTTGCTGAGAGCTTCACTAAGTTGATGAGGCTGGCTTCCAACCTGTGATCCTCCTGTCTCAGCCTCCCAAGTATTGGGATTACAAGTGTGTGCCACCACGCCCAGCCAGATATGGATTCTGACCTCAGAAATCACCAAAGTCTTGAAAAAATGGAGAATAGGGCTCAATCATCAAATAGAATATTAAGAGCAAAAAGAGTTCTTCAAAGCTATCATAGATTAGAAAAACAATGCAACTTTTGTGTAATACATAGGTATTGTCTATACAATTTGCCAAAGAATTTGTATGTTCAACATATTTCAATATTAGCACTGAAGATGTATCTTAGTGGAACAGCACTTGCCTAGCATGTGTAAGACCTGGGGATCAATACCCAGTAATGAAAAATTTAAAATCAAACTATTTCAGTATCAAATAAGGTCTTAAATCAGTCCTCATGAATATAGAATTCTGGAAGGGGCACTTTGGCTCAGGCCACGGAGATCCAGTGCTCTGTGCTCTTGCCATTGAATCACATTCCCTTTATAGGCCAGGCCAACTGTGGTTTCTGAGGACTAAAAATAAAATGTCATCAGGTAGTGAGATGCAAAGCCTTCACCCATTTGGCTTGTACCTTAGAAGCATGATTGCATCTCTTCCACTGCTCTCAGTAAACCTCCAACAGCTCTGAAAGAGCTGCTACAGTGGCTCAGGTCACCCTTCAACGTTATTAAGTGCATATCCCAAAGGGAGCACAGTGTTTTAAAATATCCTGCATCTCCTCTTGAAAGTCAGTAGAGTGAGGTAAACATGGAAAACCCTGTAAACATGTCTATTAAAAAGTCTTGGCTTAGCCAGGTGAGGTGGTACATGTCTGTAATCCCAATACCTGGGAGGCTGAGACAGGAGTATTGCAGGTTTGAGGTCAGCCTAAGCAATGTAGCAAGACTCTCAGCAACCTAGAGAGACCCTGTTTCAAAACAATACATAAAACAGGGCTGGGGGTGCATGGTGCATGCTGCTCAGAGATAGAATGCCCTGGTTTCCATTCCTAGTACCACCAAAAAAATATTTTGGCTGGGCATAAAAAAATAAACAAAACAAACAGAAAACATACTTGCAGAGGAAGGAAAAATAGCATAACAACATTCCCTATTCCCCAGCCCATCTTTATGTTTGTTTGTGTGTGTGTGTGTGTGTGTGTGTGTGTGTGTGTGTGTGTGTGTGTTCCATCCTAGGGATGGAATCTAGGGGCATTCTACCTCTAAGCTTCAGCCCTAGCCCTACTGTTTTTTATTTTTATGTTGAAACAGGCTCTCACTAGGTTAATGAGAGTCTCACTACTTGCTTAGTCTGTCCTTTAATCTGTGATCCTTCTGTCTCAGCCTCCCACGTACAGGGATTACAAGTGTGCACCTCACACCCAGGTCACCAAGCACTCAGGGAGAAGGACATTCAGAGGCCCAGCAAGGGCACCTAACTCAACCAAACTTTCTTGATGCCCACTCTGTGTAAAGTATTCTGCTGGGGAGCAAGGATAATACCCAGACTATTTTTTGACAATCCCACAACCGATTGAGTGAAATCAACATGAAAACCACCAATTGAGACAGAGTACAGATGTCACTCTTGTAAATGTATGCTGTAGAGATAAGGTGCCTAGAGGAAGAAGTGATTTTACATGTTGGAGGGTTTGGTGAGGACTGTCACTACTGGATTTGTGTCTGAGCTGAATCTTGAAGGAGGATTAAAAGTTTTCCATGGGCCACATTGTCATTCTAGAGTAAGGAGCCTGCATGGTGAAAAATGTGTAAATGTAGCTTGATATCAAATTCAGGTACTGTGAATGAGGGGAGCCAGAAGACAAGTACAAGTTAGAGGAAATTTAATGCCAATAGCATCAGTTGAGTTTCTGATAAGCATGAAATAATTTTTGGCTTTATGATAACACTGAGAGTTGTTTATTGATTTAGCAAAAAAGTATGTATCCAAAAAAGGTCAAAGTTTTGTGGTACATGATGTTCTCCAAGGTCCAGCGGGCACCCATCTCCTCTAACACCAGATGAAGCACAGTTGGCCCTTCTGCTGGCTGCAGCCATGGCACCACCTCCTTTCCAGCCCATAAAGCTTCCAAGCTTCCCTCACTGGATCACATTATAATGCTACCCCTTTCTTCACATCTCTCCTAATGGGTCCTCACATCAAGTCTTTGGGATACATAGAGCTGGGATAATCTTAATTCTGACTTTATAGATGTGGAAAGGAATAGATGGGGAAGAGACTTCCCCATCTCATTAAACCATGAAGCCAGGGCATGGAAGAGATCCTGTGAATACAAATTGTGCTGGAGACATGCTTGATTGATTTCCAACCAGGTCCTGAGTAACCTGGCTGTTCAAGTCAACACCACATGGGATAAGTAATTCCTTGTACACCTCCAGAAGACTCACAGTGTAGTTACAAATTAAAAACAGGTTGCCACCACAAAAATAACATGCACATCCTTTTAGTCATACTAAATTGTGCACTCACTTTACTCATGGTCTCAGCAGAAGGAAATGTTCCAAACAGTTCAGACATGTGAAACTCAGAACCATTTGTGTTGCCAGGAAAAGAGAAAGCAAAAGGTGATGAGACCAAGGAGGAAGAGAAATCACAAAACATTACACACAGGGTGAAATTCTCACAGTCTGTGACAACAGCCCAGTGTAACTAATCCTCACAATGGTCTCAATTCGGGTTGTGCTGCTATCACAGAATATTGACACTGGCAACAAACCCAGGGACACCTCCTCCAGCCATGCCCCACTTCTGAAACTTGCTGGATTGCCAAGACATGATCTTCTCTGGGGGACATTTTATATCCTAAGCATAACAGCATGGTACAGACCAACACATTATCAAAAAATGTTTAGATGAAGACAATTGAAGACAAAATAGACCAAACTTGTGACACACAGATAAAATAGTCTTCTGGTGAAAATTCACATAAATCATCAAAAACTTATCTTTACTTCCTTTTACCTTTCAGTTAGCTTTGAGGTGATTTTCTTTTATCCATTTTATAAATATGTGGAAAATTTTTGTAGAGTTGCTGTGGAAAAAAACTAAATACATAACATCTTATATAATGGAGTAAGAAATTGAATGAGTACTAGAGAGAAAATAAAAATAACCTTAATTAAAATAAATATTTTGTATGGAGAAATTATATTTTTCTGAAACAATTATAAGTGTCAATGTTATTGGTGTCCTCAACCATGTGCTCTTCCCTCTATGACCTCTCCTTAGGCTCCAGAAACAGGCAGAGAAATGGGCACTGAAAGAGCAGTGAGACCAGAAGCTTCTTCTGCAATTTCCAGTGATCAAAGGAACAGGATTCAATTCCCTGTCCTCTTATCATTTTATCTATTGGACTTAGGTCCGTTGTATAAACAGGATCAAAGTTCAGTGTTGCAATTAACCATGTTGTTCATGAATGAGCAATCAGGAAGGAACTAATACAGCATGTGTTCCCCAGCCACCATGGAATGAAGCCATAAATAGAGGAAGAAAATTGGAAATTACATAAGTATGTGAATACTAATCAATACCCCCTCAATAACCAATGGGTCAAAGAAGAACCTAAGAAGGCAATTAAAAATTCTTCTTAGATGAATAAAAATTACAAATTTATTTGATGAATAAAATTGAAGACACAATATACCAAACTTGTGACTTGGAGATAAAGCAGTCCTCAAAGGGAATTTACAGTTTTACCTTTTAAAATCTCAAATGTTTGTGTGATTATTGATTCAAATTTTACACCACAATCTACTAAGCAAGAGAGAATACAACTACAGAAAGCATAATGAAGACAGTAATAATACTAACCCTGAGAGTAATTAAGTATATAATTTGAAATGACAGAGATAATTAATAAAACCGAAAGATGGTTCTTTGAAAACATCAGAATTGGCAAACATGTACATAGACTCATCAAAAAATGAAGCTTAATTAAATTCCTTGCATATAAAATTGAATGTAGGGAAATCACTAGTGAGGTTTTAAAAATTAATACAAATGAATTCTATGAATAATTACTTCTCTAGAAAAATTGCATAAAATTAGATAATTAGATAAAAAAGGAAAAATTTCTAGAGAGACACAAATAGCTGAAAGTGACTCAAATATATACACAAGGGAGCTTTGCTCGGCCAAAAAGGATAATTAAATTATGTCATTTGCAGAAAAATGGATGGAACTGGAGAACATCATACAAAGAGACATCAATATAAATTCCCTGAAGACATATTTGATCCCCTTGGTTTTGGCTTCTGGACCCTCTTCTATGCCTGTTTTAATTAGGTTTACTCTTTTAACTTATTCAAAATCTCTTGGATACTTAGGTTGTGTTGCTGAATTGTTCTCTAGGTTATTGACTACACGTTCATTTTGGAAGGAGCTGTCTTCAAAAAGTGAAACTGTGTTTTCCATGTGGTCTAGTCTGCTATTGGTGGTTTATATTTATGTTTTTATTTCATTGACTGCATCCTTCATTTTTTTACAGTTTGTTTTTTTTTCCCTGTTCAGGATATCTGCTTTTTTATTATTATGCTTTTCCATATTATTCAGACACACTGTGCTCTTGTTCCTAAAATCTTGAACCATATGTTTAAGTAAAGCTCTGATTTCTCCTTCTGGCATTCTCTGCAACTCTGTGTTGGTGAGTTTCATTGTGGGCTTCTGGGAACTCATTATTTCTTTGCTTTTCTTCTTATATTTTCAGGTTTCTTAAATTTGTATCATTGTTGCATTTGATGATTTTCTCTCTTTCTATCTCTGGAGTTCATATGTCTAATTTCATTCCCTTTATGATGTACCCTGTTCTGGAGGTAAATATTTACCTCAAGGTATATCTTTGGGGCACTGATATAGGTAACCACTGGCTGTCCACTGGCTCTGTCCTCACAGAACCCAGGCATAGTTGGCTGGAGGCTGTAGCATTTCAAGCTTATTGGGGTGTCTGTCTAGCTTTTATTCCCTAGAGAGATCCCACCCCTCCACTTGCTTTGGTTACTGGGGCCAACTTATACCATCTGCTCTGTTGAAATCACAAAAGATTTGAATTCTGCAGGAGACCTGGCTATACCTATGTTATATTGTTCCAGTGAGACACCCTGTTGTCCCTCTAATGGTGGCCACTGAAATCCTGCAGGCTGCCTGCTTCAGGGGCCCTGATAACACCTGCTTAAACTGTATTTTTCATGTATCCTCCTCCTGCTGTTGTGCCTGTACTTTGCTTAATAACTTGGAGTGTGACAGGGCAAAGCGAGTAAAACTGGGGCTAATAAAGATGAGGTTGCTGAAGAGATTATGACCACTAAAGATAGGTTAAGTACTTTGCACAGAATGGGAATGCTTACTCTGTGCCTTTGAATGCCAAAAGCATGTACCTTGATTTTTTACATTTACAAGGGCTCATAGCTAAATTTTCACCTTAAGTCTCAGAGGATACTTTAGATTTTTAATTGTATGTGTGTGTGTGTGCGTGTGTGTGTGATACTGATGATTGAACCCAGGGGATTCTAGCTCTGAGCTACTCCTCCAGACCTATTTTTAATTCTTTATTTTGAAATGGGGTCTCACTAAGTTGTGGAGGGCCTCACTATGTAGTTGAGGCTGGACACAAACCTGTGATCCTCCTGTCTCAGCCTCCCAGGTACTGATTACAAGCTGGAAACTGCTGGGGCCAAAGGCAAAGCCAAAGTTTCTTCGGCTGTTTGACAAGTCACAGCAGAAGGAGGTTTGTCACAGAGCTGACATCCTCTGGTGGCGGCAAGCCTATTGATGGCCTTACTGTTAATATTAATAATTATAGGATTGGTGACACCAAAAGGCAAAGCCAAAGTTTCTTCGGCTGGTTGACAGAATCACAGCAGAAGGAGGCTTGTCACAGAGCTGACATCCTCTAATGGCTGCCTAGCCTATTGGTGACCTTACTATTAATGTTAATAATTGTGGGATTGGTGACAGGAATTGTAGGACTTATGTCAAAAACTCAGTTAATGCAGAATGACTCAAATATAGGCGAAATGCAGGACAACTGTTATTCCCAGTATAGAAATAATTTATAGGAAAAGAGAGTTAAACCAGATAATGAGTACTACCCACCAATCTGTAAATTATTAGCTAGTGCTCAGAACAAAGAGGAACATAAACAATGACCTGCTGTATCAACAATTATGGCTTCTGGGAGGCCTGCCTACTGGATAGGTAGAAGGCTCCGGTTTCCCCTTTGAGGGCAACAAGCAAGCAAGCCTGTGACTATCAGCCTGCGACTGACCCTCCTCTAAGTTACACAGGTGCTTACCTTCAAGGCGAATGGTGGCAAAAGGGTCTGAGCTAGAGACACAAACTTTATGATAAGGCTTGATAGAAACCCTACATTTTGTGCTTCTTTCACTTCATCTAAGATTAATCAATTACAAGCACTGCTTACTTTATATAAATGATGGGTAGATAATGCCAAATACAGAGAAACAAAAGAGTAGTGGAAAAAGATCATGAAGAATACACAAAAAGATATAGAAAAACTTAAAGCTAAACTAAAGAAAGAATAAAGTATAGAATATAAGCATAAATGGCATTAAGATAGAATATAGTTTAGGTATAGGTGTAAGGTCTAGTTAACCACATTATTCATATCTTTTAACTTTTAGTATAAGTATAGTTATAGATAAGTGATATTAAAATAGAATATAGTTTAAGTATAGGTGTAAGGTCTAGTTAACCATATGATTCACAGCTTTTAACTTTTAGCATAAGTATAGTTATAGTCTACATAGGAAAGATATAAATAAAAATAGTTTAATAGTAGGTATAGTTAGCCATAATGACATTTATTAGTTAGCATAATATATGTAGCCACATGATATAAAAATAGTTAAGACTTATATAAAAATATATAAAAGGCAGTAGTCAAAAGCCTTTAGGTAAGATTATGTTTGTCACCTGATATTTGCAGAGTGATATTTCTGAGAACAATGCAAATGATTAAAAGAGCTAAGTTGACATTGTGGGAAGAAACGCAAGTTTGCATGGGACCTGAGTAATTGGTGGGGAACATGTTGTGACCATCTGGACAATGGGTTGTTAATAACTGTGGATAAATGACTGCACTGTAAAGAGTCCTATGATGTACTAAGTAAAAAATATTTTTCATGATGTACTAAGCAAAAGATTGCTAGTGTTAAGACTTCCTGATGTAAAAAAATGTATAAAAATAAAGTCTGATGCTCGCTGGGCAGAGACAGTGCCTGCAGCTTCACTGAACTGCTGAGCCTCCTGTCTCTCATTCCCCTGCTGACCCTACACCTCCTTCAGGGTTTCCCTTGGACCGGTCGAGGCTGGACTCTGGAAGGAAACTTCAGAATTTGACTTATACGCAATGCTGAAACAATTAGTACTATGGGTACGGTCTTGGTTAGCATTTCCATGCTATCATCCAAGGACCTGACACCAAAACTTAGAGGAAGGAAGATTTATATGCTTGTAGTTTCAATGGAGAGTTTGGGGTTCAGTCAATAAGAGGCTGGGGACTCCAGTTCTCAGGGCATAGTAGTGGGAAGCAGAAAGAAGAGATTACAAGGTTTCACCCTCACATTGTGGAGGACATAAGCCAGAGATAGTACACAAGCAAGCAAGGGGATTCAAAGACCTAAGTCTAGTCTCTAAGACCACATTCCGAGGGACCCTCTTTTACAACCACACCCCACTTCCATAAGTTTTCAGGGCAATGGGGATGTGCTAAGTTTGCAACTCTCATGGCTTAACTATATCAACCCTAAATATTAATAAATGAGCTCTTTAGGGGACATTTTATATCTTACTATAACATTCCCCCTGGGCCCTGAACAGCTCATGCCCATTTCAGAATGTAAAATATAGTGAGTCCATCTCCAAAAGTTTTCAAAGTTTTAAAAGTTCCAGCATCACTCAAAACTCCAAAGTCCAAAGATTTCACAGAGAGTCAAGGTGAAATCTTGTGAGCGTCCATAAAAGAAAATGAAAATCAAGAAAAAAATCAAGTTACATGCATACAATAGACAATGGCACAGGATTAAGTTTTGCATTCAAAAAGGGAGGAATAGGACCATAGGAACAAATAATGGAACAAAACATTATTGAAATCCACCAGAGGAAGAATTTAGTCCTGCAGCTCTGTTTCTGGCATCCAGGACACATGGCAGTGAGAAGCAATCTCTAGGGGGCCTTGGCAGCAACACCCCTGTGTCCTGGGTGATTGCAAGGGGCAGCATACTTGCTCTTCCAGCCTGGATCCATGACTCCAAGCTTGGAGCTTTTCTGCACAGATGTTCCAGGTTTGGGCATTTCTAAATCAAGAGGATTTTTCCTGCAACCCTGTCTTCACCCACACAGCTTCAAAAATTGGCCCAGTTGGGCCTGCATACATGGATCTGACCCTACTACATGTTGCTTGATTTCCCAGGATTTCCTTGGATTCTGAGTGAAAGCCTCTATAACCTGTTTCTTTCTGGCAAAGCCAGCATATGTAAGGGCGGAGATGGACCAACAAGAGAACAGGCAATATGCCTACTCTAATAATTCCTACTGTGCTTGCCTCCATGTTGACCATGCCAGAGCCAGTCAACATCGTGGGTTTTGCTGAGCTTGCCTCCATGTAGGCCCCAGAGAAGGTATCTGAGTGCAAATCACAGCTCCACTTTCTTTGTTCCCCACTTGGGGTTCAAGGGTTCCAACCCTTTATTTGTTTTTATGCAAAATGCTTGATCTTCCTTCTGCCATCTTACTTTATTTTACAGCACCACCTCCCTGAGACTCAGCTTTACGTGACCTAAATTCTTTTTTTTTTTTTTTTGCAGTACCGGGGATTGAACCCAGGGGCGTTCTACCTCCTCGCTACACCCCTGGCCCTATTTTTTATACTTTATTTTGAAACCGGGTCTCACAAAGTTGCAGAGGGCCTCACTAGGTAGAGAGAGAGACAGGGGAGAGAGAGAGAGAGAGAGAGAGAGAGAGAGAGAGAGAGAGCTGAGGCTGGCCGCGAACCCGGATCCTCCGGTTTCCGCCTCCCAAAGTACTGGGATTACAAGCATGCGCCACCATGTCGGGCATGACCTAAATTCTTAAAAAATGAGTTAATTCAAATTTGTTGATAAAAGGAGTAAAAGATATTATTAAAAATTATTAACATGATTCTTTTCCAATCAAGATTGTATCTGTCTAGAGCCGGGCATGGTGGTGCAGAGAGGAGAGAGAGAGAGATTGCGCGTGCACGCTGAGGCTGGCCACAAACCTGGATCCTCCGGTCTCCGCCTCCCAAAGTACTTGGATTACAAGTGTGCACCACCACGCCCGGCTTTCATAAATTTTTTCCCTTAAAATATCTAAATTGTGTAAATTAAAATGCTAAATGTGAATTGCTAAATAAAAAGTATTCTTGGTTTTTTAACATCAGCAAAAGACAATATATTTGAGTATATGGAATGTGTTCTTCATATGAGTAAAAGCAGAATAAGATTGCCTTATTTTGGACATTAACTAAACAGAAATTACTGAGTTGAAATTTTTATCAAAATGTAATTCTATGTATAAAAGGCTAAATAATTTTAGGCTATGTTTTGATTAACAACTACTAAAAACATAAAGTATTTTATCTTACCTAAAAAGGTAATTTATCCAAATTAAAAGATTTCTTATAAGGATTGGTTCTAATATAAGAAAACCCAATAAATAAAAGGAGATATTTAGTAAAATGGAGAGGTATTTTAGTAAGAAGGTTAAAGGAAAAAAGAATATGCTTTTAGATGGGAAAGGATTTTACATGGTAAATTTTGTTCTAAATGATTCAGTTATGCCATAAGGTAAAAGAAAGATGACAAAAATTACAGAAGGTTAAGCATGTTGCAGGAGGTTTGAGGAAGTTAGAGATGAATTGTATAGGATAAGACTTAAAAGTTTTATATGTGTAATTAAAATTGGCTAAAAATTTTTAAAAAATTATTTAAAGGGTGTTCTAATAATCACATTTAATGCCTTGATCCTATGTTTAAAACAATAAGGTTTTCTTAAGATACTTATCTGTTCTTGGTAAAATTTTACAAAATACTAGCCTAAAAGCAAAGATTTTTTTTCACATTTTATTAAGGCAGTTCCCTGTATTTTCTTAAAACAATAGGGTTTCTTCTTGCTCTAGGTAACAATCTACTAAGGCCTAGTTTAAACAAAAATCTTACATCTTCATCAAGATAATCTCTTCATCAGACCTCTGGTCACTGCATTTTAGCAAAATCAGAGTTTAAAGTTCTGTGTTTTACTGCCTGTTAAGATGTTACAGGTTGGAAGATCCTGTTACAGGGTAAGAGCCTAACTACTTCATAAACATTCAAACATAAACCACAAATAGGAAATACAAGACACTGTTCCAGCTAACCCCATACCTAACAAAAATAAATATGGGTTTTATACACATACAAGGTAACCAAAAAGTGATCTCTTTATGCAATACATTATATCTGATGTTTAATACCATTTAAAAAATTCCTGTCATTTAAAAAACCTGGATTACACCTGTTTTGCTTTGACTAAATGCCATCAGCTAAAAATCCTGTTTCTTTTCATCAGCACTGTTCTCTAAGGATTACAGGCATGAGCCACAATGCTCAGCTATTATGATCATTTCTAAACTAAAACTGCTTAAATATTTGGCATTCCAAACCATGCCACTATAGTTAAAATTGGATATTAATAATAATTATATATAAAAGGTCAAGTTTAAGTAAAATATTTGTTTATATCATCAGATATTATCTAAGCCATTATACAAACTGGATTTGGTTTTGTCCCTGACAGTTTTATTTTATATTTTCCTTACATATCTTTATAATTGTTGTTTACTAACATTACAGGTATACAACTTCTAACATAATGCTTTATCACTCATGATCTATTAACCTCAATTCAAAAATATCTTTTAAAACCAAAAATGGGGAATGTGGAGTCATGCTTTCCCTAAAGATTATTTTATTACTCTTAAAAACTTTTTTCTTTCAAATTGATGATGATTCTCTTACAGCATCTCAGAGACATGCAATGAAACTCTTTCACTGACTGAACTTATTCCTCAGGTCTTCTAAAAAGGATCCCTTGAATGGAAAATGGAAAAGTCCCTCTTCATTAATAACTCTTGACAGAGGATATGCTTGTGTAAAAAATAATGTTTGTGTCTAAATTCCAGGTAAAAATATCAGATCATATCAAACAAGAAACTCAAGAGATGACTGAAGAAATCAAAAGGCTAAAGTTTACCCCTCAGGGAGTGACAGTTACTCAAGCAGTGAGACCGAGGACAACAAGGTCACCATCCAAAGGGCTAAATCAAGATTGGATAGATTGGGTTAATCACAAGCTAGAACTCCAGAAAACCTATTTCTAATGATGTTTGCTATCATCAGGTTTAACATGCCAACTACCATTTACTTAAACAATACTGCATATTTACCAAAACAGCTTCTTAGCACAGGGCATAGTTCTCAATAGGAGTATAACTTTATAGGAAGATCTAAATAGGTTCTTTTGTGTGTTTCATGAAACATTATAGAATGTTTTAGACCTAGAAAGAGACTTGACTAGCCTACATATCTAAGAAAGGGAAATCAAAAGGCACAATTAATTTTTCTTACCAGCTTCAGTTCTGATGCCTGGCAACAGGTTAATACCACACAGTTAACTCCCAGGCTTTTAGTGCCCAAAAGAGACAGTGAGATTCATCAAATAAATTGTTATGATAGTCAGAATGTATAACTACCTATCCTCCAAAGCTGATCAATAGAGAAAGAGGTTATTGATCTGGGACCCCATAGGAAAGCTTCTAGATGGTTTTAGTTGAGCTGTAGGTCTAGATACTGAATCAAGTTAAAATAATATGTGCCCTAGGGCAATACCATTTGAGATAGTGTCTTTGGCATTATGATTTTAATGAGTTCTGTTACAGCATGGATTCCAGTTGCACTTGAAAATCTCTGACCAGAGATGCCCTTATCCTCCTTTGTACAGCCACCTTCGTGCAGGAACTGTTATCACACTTAAGAAGAAGAACAAGGAGGTTTATCTGCTGACTGATTACTGAGATGTGACTGGCTGGAATTCTTGCCTCTGCCTCTACTGCAGCTGTGGCCCTCCACCACTCAGTTCAAAATGCCTAATATTTGCAGGACTTCTAAAGAACTATACAAAAACTTAGAAAATTCATGTTGAACAAAAATTCTCAAAAAAGAAATCGTACAGTTAAGAGACTCTGTGATTTGGACTGGAAAATATTACTGAACTTAAAATGGTCACAATGTTTACAAATGTCATTATAATAATGCTAAATATTGTAACATGTTAATTTACTAGATCCTTTTCATAATGTTTCATTAGATATACTAAAATTTCAGTTTAACCAAGGCTAATACTAAACTCCAAATTTTACAGACCCTAAATTTTGAGAAAGCCTGGCTGATGATATTTCTAGTCTTAACCCTTTTAAGTATTCTTCTGCTTATATATGGGGACTGCTTGGTTTGGGTGTCTTGTATGTAATACTACTTAGTGTTCTCTGTGCAGTCTGCAGTATCAGATGGAAACGAAGTTCCACAAACAAGAGATTCCAAAACTTATATTGCTGGCCTTGTCTTCTAAACAGAAGGGAGGAGATGTTGAGGGCCGTCTTAGGACCACACATTGAGATTAACATCATGGACCAATTCGGCTGTGTACACAGTGCCTGGTTGATTGGAATCTGTCTACAAGCAGACAAATTCCCTGGGACCTGATGGGATCAATAGCATGAGGTCTTTGATATTCTCT